>JAADVY010000902.1:0-11508 GCA_023336035.1 Pythium plurisporium
CACAACCCAAGCAATACTGCAGTCGTGCTCGAGCTGCTGGAGGTCGCTCGTCTTGATCGAGAGGTTCCCTGAGGGGCTACTGATCCAGCAGTCGGAGTGAGCGTTCGCAGCGAGATCACGGATCACCTGCTTGCAGCCATTCGAGCGGCATAGCCGTCCCGCCGAGTGGTTCCCCGTGAAGACGACGGGCTCACTTGCATTGCTGCTCGCGATGGCCACACGTACACAGGCACTGTGCCTGTCACTGTCGTGGATACGGCTGGCATTGGCAATGCAAGCTGGCGTGGGACGTGCGACTGTCGCGTTTTCGGGAAGGGTTTGGCTGGCGGCAACGGGGATCCGCTGAGCAGACCCGTGACGGCCTGTCGCCCGGAAATTGTACGACGAGCAACGCGATCTCCTGAGACGGATAGGGTCCGCTGGCTTCCGTAGCAGCAACCCGGGGGCGTGTGTCTCAGAGTTGCCAGAGGGTGTGCTTTGGTATCTTGCCTGTAGCCATTTCCAACCGGTGCTGAAAATTCTCATTCGTTCGCAAAGACGGATGCTCACTCACTGATGGTGGACTTGTCTTCAACTACAAGCGGCATGTGACAGGCGATCCAAGTCGATAATAGAGAACTGGCACCGGTGGGGGTCCGTGTTAATCACTGAACCACAGTCCAGTTCGAAGAAGGGCTCCTCTCGAGCAAAATATTCCTTGCGATCCGCTTTTCACTCTCATCCAGTGTGGCCATCGAAAATGGCAACGTCCATTCATCCACGACCGCTCCTGCTGTGGGCCAATCCAGCGGCTTCGCGATCCCCCCAGACGTGGCCGAGGCCATGAAGAACAAACTGGCCAAGCGGAGTGACCCACGCAACCGGTCTCTTCTGGAACTCGAAGTGGTTTGCCACGATCGGTCTGTCGTGACCGGAACTGTGCGGCTGCTGTGTCTCGCACATGGGTTCGTGGTCGAGCGGTGGATCTACGTGAGGCGTCACGAAGGTGCGCCAGTGATTGGCGAGATGAAGCTTCGGCTCGTGATGCGAGCGACCGAGGAGCAGGTCCAGACCATCCTCAGTCTTCCCGAGCACGACGTCGAGCCGAACGATCTCTCTCGCACGGGAGGCTACAACTGTGATTTGTGTGATCCGTTGCACAAACTTGCTCGTGACGAGACGCCCCACGCGCGTCACAAACGGCAGGCGGTAAGGGCGGTGACGGAGGTGGGGAAGGCCGCGCTCTTGTGTACGATCAGTTAAAGACCGGGCTTCTCTATGAGTACAATCGTTCGGCGGTGGGCGATTCTACCGGAAGGGACAGGATGGTCTCACGTGCATGGACTGTATCACCAGGTCTCTTTGGGACGTAGCAATGGTTCGATGGAAATAGTCGACATGCTGATATATCACAAAGCACAGGTTATGGGATACGGTCGCGCGGGAGTGACTATCTTCTTCAGCCGTACTCTTCACAATGGATTCCGTTCCTATCGGTGTATCATGTTTAGCAGGCAACTCGGTTCGCGCACCCACGCTGGCATACCTCGCTGGCTTGTGGGTGCGCCGCCATCAACGTGCCAAGTCCACGAATCAGATGATCACAGCGCTACAGAATGATTACGCGCGACTCCACGCTCCGAATTTTGCTGGCGGATTGTTCCCCAGCGTTCCATTCTCTTTCGGCAAGCGTCGCTTCAACGGTCTCCACTGACCACTTGAAGAGCTCCGCTCTTCCCCACGGTCTCCGCTCTTCCCATCAAAGCCTCCGCTAATGTTTGTCTACGTGCACGTGCTCGCGGCGCGCGGCTCGATCGAGGGGCTAGGCACGAGCGACGGCGACAAGATCGACGCGCGGCTGCTGCACCCGGCGCTGTCGCTCAAGAAGAAAATCCTCGCGGACCGCACGCTCGCGGTGCCCGTGATCGGCGAGTCGATCGGCCTCGAGATCCCGGCCGAGGTCGCCGGTGCGATGAAAAGCAAGCTCGCGCGACGGCGCAAGCCGCGCAACAAGTTCCTGCTCGAGCTCGAGATCGTGCGTGCGGGCCGTCCGATCGTCGCCGGCGCCGTGCGGCTGCTGTGTCTCGCGCACGGCTTTGTGGTCGAGCGCTGGGTGTACGTGCGTCGCCACGAGGGCGCGTCGGCGATCGGCGCCGTCAAGCTTCGCATGGTCATGCGTGGCAACGAAGACGACGTCACGACCGTGCTGGGTCTGCCCGAGCACAACAACACGGAGCCCAACGATCTCACGCGTACGGACGGCTGCACGTGCGATCTGTGCGACCCCGTGGT
Source organism: Pythium plurisporium (assembly GCA_023336035.1). NCBI lineage: Eukaryota > Oomycota > Peronosporomycetes > Pythiales > Pythiaceae > Pythium > Pythium plurisporium. Next base: position 2,272 of record JAADVY010000902.1, read on the forward strand.
TGCGAAACGCGATGAGACCCCCGACGAGAGCGAGCACGGACCGCCCAACTGTACGATGAGCTAAGTCGCTGGTGTCTGTGTTAGTTTAACTGGACTTTTGTTTTAAAACTCGACAAAGCACCATCCCCCACGAGACCGTTTGCCGTTGTTGATCGCACAGCCGATGATGCCGAGAATCACCAACACCGCGGCGCCGAACGCGATGCCCACAAACTTGAGCGTGCGCTCGCCGTCGCTCTCGAGCTCCTTGGAAGGGGCCGGTGTCGGTGCGGACGTGGGCGATTGCGGCGCCACGCCGCAGGCGGCAGCGATCTGCTGGAGATCGGCGGCCACGACCGTGAGGTTGCCAAACCGCTGCGGGATGTTGCAGTCCACAGGGACAAGCGCTACGGCCTCGCTCAGCACTTGTTTGCACACACGTTTGCTGCAGATCGCCTTGGTGTTGTTGGGCGTGAAGAGAAACCGTTGGTCAAAGTCTTTTGGGAACGCGAAGGAGACACAGTCTTCGTACTTGTCGTCGCTCGAAAGAAAGTTGATGGTCGAGACGCAGTACGGTGGGGACCCGCTCGCGGTCGTCGTGGTCGTCGTGGGGCCCTGGCGGACGTGGTGAACGCGGAGGTGCACAAACGACACGTCGGTCTCACTTGCCGAGACGGAGACCAGACACAGAACCAACGCGGCGAGCATCGTGAGGCACGAGGCGACAAGTCGTCGAGGCATTGGTGGTGGGCGAAACGGAGAAAAAGCGAATCGGAAAGTGAGCGGCAAAAGACTGGCTGTGCGAGCGGTTCCACGGCCCCATCGTCATCGGCAGTCGGAACGACGAGAGCGCTCCCACTTCCAGTGGGTGGACTGGGTGCTGGGGATGGGTCTCCACGAATGGTGAGCATCTCCTTCCAAGACGTGGATCTCCTGTACACGTAACAACTCACGTGAGGCCACATACGCTGGCAGTCTCCATAGCGAATGAACGAAGGAATGGCAACGACCGAAAGCGAGACATGGCATCTCTCAGGATGTGTGACAGGTTCTAACACCTCTACCAAAGAATCCCCACTGGTCCTTGATCCGGACACTCCGCTCTCGTTATAAATCGTGAACTCTATGAATGGATACCCGTTACTGATCGATTAATGAAAAACTCGCCCTTGCCGAGATTCTCGCCGTCTCATCCCGTCCGTTGACCAGCACCACTGCCAGTGTAATGTGGAGTGCGATTGCATGGCTTCATCACGCACCGCAGTGTAATACAAGTCGACCATGGGGTCGGCTCCACTGAACCGACGCGCGCAGGGCGTGTAGTCTCCTGGTTTTCACTCTAGTCTCATCGTGTTCGGCTCTCTTACTTGGGGGCGACGTACGCGTCCAGTGTGACGGGCGTCGCAGCGTCGCAGGGCACAAACGCCGAGCTCTTGGTCGCCTCGGCGCAGTCCTGCGGTGTGAACGGTCCGACGGCGTTCGAGACCTTTGGTTTTTGCCAGCACGAGCGGATCGCCGAGAACTGGTTCGCGCCTGCCACATTCGCACACAGCACCTGCACTTTGGCCGGGTACAGCGCCTTGACAGCCGCGACGGTTGTGGTCTTGCGGTCCTTGGCCAGCTTGTTGAGCTTTTCCGTGGCCTTGTCGAGCTGGGCCGCGACGGTGAGCGTGGCCTCAAAGTAGTTCACGGCCGCCTTTTCCCAGTCGTCGCCGAATGCGTTGTAGCAGATGCCGTGCTTCTGGAACTCGTGGTTGTAGATCTCGCAGAGCGAGTCGTACTCGTTGGCCTGCGTCGCGTCGACCCACTTGCCCTTCATACGCTTGAGCAGCTTGTCCTGTTTCTTGGCAAAGTTGGCGGCGTGGTACGGGTGGTTCGAGATCGTGTCGCTCACGTTGCAGCAGCCCGCGTAGCCGTCGTTGTAGTTGGGCCAGAGTCCGTGGATCGTGAGCTCGCTCTTGACGACTTGCGGCTTGCAGGCGATGCCGTTCGGGTACGGGAGAACGTTCTGGTGCGAGATCGTCGAGTCCACGCCACGCAGCAGATCCCGGCAAAACTGCGGCACGAAGAGCTGCTCGAGCAGCAGGTAGTCATAGTCCCCGGGACGCTGCTTCTTGGCGAGACAGGCCGGGTCGCCGGTCAAACACGTGGGCGTGGGCTTGGAGTTGACGCAAATGTCGACGCACCGCTGCTTGGGTGGCGTGGGTAGCCAGCCGCCAATGTAGTCGATCGCCGACGCGGGCGACGAGACCGTCGCGAGCGCGAGCATCGTGGAGTAGATGACCGTCGACAGCATCTGGGGCGGGGCTTGGGAAGTTGCCGAACAATTTCAAAGTGATCTCGTGAATGAGGAGCGGGTGCCTTCGGGATGGATGCCGCTGTCTGCTTTACTTTCTCTTCTGGGAGAGAGGCAGAGATGGCCCCACGGGCATCCGTCTGGTTCGTCGGTGCCAGGTGGGTGGCTCCAACCGTGTGGCTCAGATCGCACCGGGAAAGTCTCAGCTAATCGAGCTCAATTAACGAAGGAGGGTGCCCCATCTGGAACACATTCAACTTGGCCAGACGATGACCAAACATGTTGCGCGTGGTGACGTCGCCGTCGACAGCCGATGGGCCGACTTGATGGTGCTTCAAGGAACTCGCAGAGACACCCAGCGTGTCGCCACGTGATGCAACACACTTTGTCCGTCTCCACCGTGGACCTCCTCGGTGGTGGTCACCAACAAATCTGACCTCGACTGGTCTGGGGGGTCATCCGTCCATGCACCTAGCCGATAAGAGAAGCGTGGTAAATTGAAACACGGTGTGGCGCTCATCTTCTGCGCCAATGGTAGATTAGACCTTTGTACCCGCACGCAAGTCAGCCATCCAAACTGCACATGCCTTCTCCGTCTTGCTCTTCGCTTTCTCGAGCCTCAGCGGCGGCGTTGGCCGTGCTGAGCGATCGCTCGCTTGGGGAACATGCCGCGCGGCAGTAGCGTCGCGACTATGAGGCCTTAGGAGGCCTTACTGTACTTGGTAGTTGATCGTGCGAAAGTTTGCCGAGGCCCACAAGCTCGCAGTGCAAGCAGCATTAGCATGAGGTCGCGTGGACGTGCTGAGCTGGCTCCACACGTTGGATCACGAGACCGCATGGCGTGGCAATCTGTGTTGCAAGCAATCAAGCGACACCCCCAAGACAGCGAGTTGGCTGATGCTGAACCGTCCAGAGGCCTGCGTGGGCTCGCTTTGCCATGCCAAGGTAGCCGCAGAGAGGCCCGGGTTGAGCTGGAACTACTGCAGCAGATGATTCGGCGTTGGCCGGAGGCGGTCGTGCCGTACGTGATGTGTATCGCTGCAAGGGGAGGCCACTTGGACGTTGTCGTGTATCTCCATCAACAGTCCAACGTCCCGTGGACAACTGGGGCCATGGACTGTGCTCCACTGCGAGGGCAAACTGCTATCACCATGTTTCTCCATCAGCATTGCGCCGAAGGATGCACGACCGAGGCATGACTAAGGCCGGTGGATACCTCGAGATGGTGAGCTTCCTGCCGTGAGCATCGAACGGAGGCCAGGCGATGATGGACCACGCCGTGTACATAGGCCACATCGACGTCCTTCGCTCCCTCCGCGACAATCGAACCGAAGGCTGTACTGACAACGCGATATCCTATGCGGTGCAGAACGTTCACCTGGAAGTCGTGAGAACATGGGCATCGGATTTAGTCCGTCGGTGAGGGAACTGAAAACGCAGGACGCGAAGTCACGGAATGCGTCTGATCAAGGATGGCAGAAGCAGCCACTACCGACTCAATGTTGGAACACCCAAGCCTTCACATTGCTTCACATCCTTCACTTGATTGATACTAATGTTGTTGACTGCGTGCCAAGGGGTATCTGGATAGCTAGAGATGGCTCAGCGAATGGCCGGGTTGCGGACTAGTTTTCGTCTCAGGCCGAGATGTGACGGCATCCTGACTCGTCACAAAGATACCTTTCAGCGGCCGAGGGGTAAATGAGATCGCCTCGTGTGGATCGGCTCCTGCTACGTTTCGTTGTTCCTCGGTCCAATCCGTTGGTCATGAAACGCTTGGACTCTGTTCTAAACGAGGCGGTTTGGAGGACGCGCGATACACGCATCGTTGAGGGCTTCGCCCAACCACGAGTATCCATGCGTTTGGCCCAGCAAGTGCATATTGCGGGCACATCATTGGGATCAATACTCCTCGACTTCTTCTTCCACTGGCCCAGCTTGGTGGTCAGTTTTTGCTGGCACTACCGTTTTCAGGTGGTCTGCTTCAACGCTAGCGGCTTCCACCATCGTTTCAGAAGACTCGCACGTTTCAACGGTTTGAGCAACGTCTTCGTTCTCCGGCTTCTTCGCACTGATGATCATTTGAATGCACTCCGCAAGGCGTGCCGCAGCCTCTCGTTTATGATTGCCTTCATTCGTCTCTTCCTCATTCTGTGATTGTACGGCCGTCGTTACTTGTTCCATCTGTACCAAGACCTGGTAGTACGTCTCCACGTCCTCTTTCATCGCGCTTATCTTGAGCCGAAGACGCGCACGATCACGCAGCAATTCACGCTGAAGAGCCCTCTCGATTGTGATCTTGTGGTCAAGACTCGGCTCGTCGTCCTCGACGAAACTCTGCGACCCGACAATCGATTCCGACTCGTCGTCTCGACTCATGGATACCTGTGAGGCCGTATCATCTTGGGTCGTCGCGACCGACAGATCCTCCGAGTGCGGCAGCGGCTGGTTTCGTTTGTGCTGCAAGAGCCGCTCGGCCACCGACGCAATCGTCACACCCGTCTCATCTCGCCGTCGTTTGCGGCCCACCACCACCGGTCGGGGCTCCCTCAGCCTCGACGGCCGCGACGGTGAACTGAACGGCGTGGTCTCGCGGCTGCTGGTACCGCTCGCGATCGACGCGGCGCTGCTGTAGGTCGCCGTGGGCGTCAATCCCGTCGAGCTCTGGGACAACTCCATCATCGCATCCCCACTGACAGAGCCGACGCTCGACTGCGCCTTCGCGAGCCGCGGGATCTTGGACGGTCGCCGCAGCCCCGAGAGACTCTTGAACTTATGCGGGGCCGCAGAGAAGACGGACGGACGCTGCGCCGACATCGATGCCTCGTCCTCGACCGTGTGGGTTGAGGAGGACACTTGGACGGGCTCGTTCTCCGCCTGCAGAGCCGCAAATCAAACCAAACCAACGCGCATCGACAGATCAGACGCCGCGCTTCCCACTGAGCCCACTCGTAATCCTCTCTCTCACCTACCAGAGTTGCTAGCGACGTGCCAATCTCGGTCATGTTTCCCTCTTTTTCGTGTGCTCGTTTCCCTCTTGGTCTTCGCGGGGTTTTCAAATGCTGCCGTTCAAAAATTTTGTGTAGAAGAATATCAACCACAATACAGGTCCCTTCAAACCGGTCTTCTATCGGTAGAACCTGGGCTTGTTCATATATGACCTGTATGCCACATCACAGGATAGACAGTACACCTCTCTCGCCAACAACAGAGCTCCTTCATTTTTTTTCACTGGAAGCGAGACGGCCATGGACACGGAGCCGCCGCTTGCCGCGCCGCTGTGGACGCTGGACGAGCGCAATTTCGCCACCAAGCGCGGCCGCATCATCCGCACAGTGCGCGAGCGCTACTTGCGCGACGATCTCAGCTGCGCCGTGCCGCAGTGCGCGCTGTGCGTCGCCGAAAGCGACACCGCGGCCGCGACGCACGTGCTCGGCACGACCAAGGCCGTGCTCTCGCATGCGCCGCGAAACGGGATCTATGTGCTGCCGTCCATGGAGGTCGTGCTCCACCAGATGGACGCGCTCGAGTTCTCGACCCGCAAGAAGCTCGGCGCCGAAGTGTTTGCCGACGTGATTTTGCTCGAGACCGTGTGGGAGTTTGTCAAGCGCCAGGATCTCGGCGTGTACAACCGCCTGCGCGCGCTGCTCATGAACGCCGACCGTCGCTTTGTCGTGTTTGCGAACGAACACCACCGCGCGAGTTTTGTGACCAAGCAGAAACACGAGGACGGTACGCCCGAGCCCGAGGAGGCGCGCAACCGCCGCGCCGTCGCGGTCGCGTGGAAGTGGTACGCCGACCACCTGCTCGAGCTGCAACGTCGCGACGTCAAGGTGTTGTTTGTTGCGAACGACGAGACTGACCTCAAGCACGCGCAACAGCTCGGTGTGACCAACGGCATGACCATCGCTGACTTTGTCAAGCCCGTCGAGGACACGTGCCCCGAGATTCGCGACTTGCTTTCGACGTCGGCGATTGCCGAGGGGGACGGGAGTGGTGTCCAGGACGGCGTGTCGTCCACGGGCAAGACGCGCAAATCGCTCTACCCGGAGCACCTCGCGATGTCGGAAGTGCTCGCCGGGATCAAGAACAAGCGGTTCTTCCAGGGCGTGCTGCGCTGCAACCGCGACCACTGGCTCGAATGCCACGTGCTGATCCACGGCCCAGACGGCGCCAAGATTCCTGTGCTGATTCAGGGACGTGAGAATATCAATCGGGGCATGGACGGCGACGTCGTGGCGATCCAGTTGCTGCCCAAGACCCAATGGAAGAAACCGTCCGACTCGTTCGCGGTCCAGGAGGCTGCTCAGGAAGAGGAACATGATGACGAAGAAGAAGAAGCAGAAGAGCAAGCAGAGAAGGTCGTTGGCGTTGCTGAGCCTACCGTTTCGCCTGATCAGGCTGTACTCGTGCAGAGCGACTTGTCATTGTCGCTCAAGCCGACGGGTAAGGTCGTCGGTATCATCCAGCGCAACTGGCGGAAGTACTGTGGCTCGCTCGAGCCGCCTCGCTCGGCGTCAGCCGTGTCCAGCGGCTCGTCGTTTCTCGTCGTGCCCGTCGATCGCAAGGTGCCCAAGATCAAGATCCAAACGCGTCAGGCCGAGACGCTGATGGACAAGCGTCTCCTTGTCGCGATCGATTCGTGGCCTGCGGACTCCAAGTTCCCGCTCGGCCACTACGTCAAGACACTCGGCGTGATTGGCGACAAAGAGACGGAAACGAGCGTGCTACTCATCGAGCACGACATCCCCACGTCCGAGTTTAGTGATGAAGTGATGAAATGCCTGCCGCCAATCGACTGGGTGATCACGGAAGAAAACTCGCAGGGACGGCGCGATTTGCGTGGACTGCCCGTGTGCAGTATCGATCCGCCGAACTGTAAGGATATCGATGACGCGCTCCACGTGTGTGAGCTGCCGAACGGCAACCTCCAGGTCGGCGTCCACATTGCCGACGTCACGCACTTTGTCAAGCCCGGCTCAGCGCTTGACGAAGAGGCCGCGGACCGTGGCACGTCGACGTACCTCGTGGACCGTCGTTTGGACATGTTGCCCGGTTTGCTCACCACGAAGCTGTGCTCGCTGACGTCGACTGAAGACCATTTTGCGTTCAGTGTGCTTTGGGAACTCAAGTTTAAGGGTGACCGTGACATTGAGGTCGTGGACGTGCAGTTCTGCAAGAGTATCATTCGCTCGATCGCGTCACTCTCGTACCAGGAAGCGCAGGTGTTTTTGGACGACCCAGAGGCCGGTGAGGTCATGGCATTGCCGAGCAAGTCCACGAAGCCATCCACCAACAAGACGACGAGTGGCAAGGACGAAGAAAAGCGCCAGATTCTCGGTAGTGGCATCAAGACGCTCCACGCGATTGCGACCCGGCTGCGTGCCAAGCGTATCGATGCTGGTGCGCTCACGCTCGCGTCGCCCGAGGTCAAGTTTGTGCTCGACACTGAGACACAGAACCCGCTCGACGTGCAGATGTACACACTGCGCGACACGAACGCGCTGGTCGAAGAGTTTATGCTGCTCGCCAACATCACGGTCGCGAAGAAGATTGTGCGTCACTTCCCGACGTTCTCAATGCTGCGCCGCCACCCGGCGCCGTCCAAGCGCCAGTTTGAATTGCTGTGCAGCCAGGCCAAGTCGGTGGGCGTGGATCTCCACGTCGACAGCTCCAAGCAGCTCCAGGACTCGCTCGATGCGGCCGTCGAGCCCACGATCCTTTCAGCGGCCAGCAAGAAGGGGGGCAAGAAGAACCCGTATTTCAACAAGCTGCTGCGTATCCTCACGACGCGTTGCATGATGCCTGCGTCGTACTTTAGCTCCGGAGAGGTCACGCCGTCCGAGTTCCACCACTACGGCCTCGCGGCGCCAATCTACACGCACTTTACGTCGCCGATTCGACGCTACGCGGATGTCGTCGTCCACCGCCTGCTCGCGGCTGCGATCGGTGTCACGCCGCTGCCGGGGTACCTCGAAAACAAGTCGCATCTCCACGAGATCGCCGAGCAGCTCAACCGCCGCCACCACGCTGCACAGCTCGCGGGCCGTGCGTCAGTCACTCTCCACACGGTGCTGTACTTCCAGCAGTACCCGACCGAGACGGACGCTGTGATCACCAAGGTTAAGAACAACGGTGTGGGTGTGCTGCTTCCGCGATTCGGTATCGAGGGCATGGTATTCTTGACGGGCAAGGACGACGATGAGGATGAAGATGCAGTCGTGTACAATGCCGACCGTCACGAGTTGACACTGAAGAAGCAAAATGACCGCACGCTCACGGTGTTTGATCCCGTGCGAGTCAAGGTGTTTGTGGCCACGACGTTTGGCAACCGCCAGGAGCTCAAGATCGAGCTGTTGCCCGACGATGCGAGCGACAAGGACGCGTCCACGGGAACCGACAAGCGCAAGGCGAACGGCAGCAACGGCTCGGCAAACAAGAGCAAGAAACCACGCAAGTAGATACATATTCACGAGCATACGATTCGAATGTAATGTAGTACGATTCGCTCAGGCACCAAGGGCTCGATGCATGCCATGCAGTGTTGGATTCGTTGTTTTTGGCTCACGCAAGTATAGTTCCTGCAAAGTCCCACGGTATGAATACCAGATCGAACGATTGCGCGTCCCATCGCACGCGGCCTTGCTCGAGACCCACGTCGCATTGGACATCCAAGAACACCGTGCGCACCGCCTCCTGCAGGAGTAGCTGGGTCTACCCCTTGGTTTAAATGGAGTACAGACTCGTTCATCCTAACGGATTCTACCTACTCGCAAAAGCAAAAAAAAAAAAAAACCAACTCAACACGGCGGCTTGTACGCATCACAGCCAGGCCTACAGCAAGATCGAAGGCTCACCCGCCTCACTTGTGCCGTGAGCGCCTCGACTACGCATCTCCTTCAAGCCCCAGGGTATCCAATCCTTCGTCAGCTCCTTGGGCACAATCTACGTCCGTGGTCAGC
>JAADVY010000903.1:0-11490 GCA_023336035.1 Pythium plurisporium
CCGTCAACCGCCACGACGGTCTCTATCCGACCATGACGGCGACCAGCCCATCGCTCGCGCAGCGCGTGCGTCGCTTCCTCGACGAAGACGCGGCGACCTTCGTGCTCACGTCGTCGCTCGGCGTCGCTGCTTTTGTCACACGCGAATTCCGCGCGACGCCACCGACGGCGTCCAATACGCAGCGGATGCTGCTCGCGGCTCGCAGATCGATGCCCATGCTGCCGGCGATCGCAGTCTCCTCCGCGGTGGGCATTGTGGGAATCAAGCTCACGCTCGGCGCCGTGCAGGACGCGCGCCGCGACTACTCGCGCACGAGTCTGCTGATCGCCGTGCCGCTTTTCGCTGCGCTCGTGCATGCGCCTGGCGGGCCGCGGCTCATGGTTAAGAGTGCGATTGGGTATGGTGGTTTCATTCTCGCGGCCGACTACGCCGCGTTCCATTACCACCAGCACAACGCACTCAAGCTCGAGCAGCAGTTTCTTTGTGACGAGAACGACGAGCTCGACGTGGCCTACCACCCTCACCACCACGGATACGTCCACAACTCCGACGTATTTATTCACCGCGACGGTCTTGCTGATACGTACCACGGCCCGACTTTCAGCCCCGATCGATCCGCTTTGGTTGTCCAGAAGTAGTCACCCGAGGCGTCGCACACAGCGCACCAGTCACTATGTTTCCATATACGTGAAGTTCTCGTCACGCGCACCTGCAATTCACCGAAGAAGCCTAGTGAGCGTACGGTTTTGAGGCCTTGGTGACATCCACATCATGCGATGCGGTGTTCAGCGTGTTACCCCGACGCTAACCTTGCCTCCGAATTGCGACAATTTACGATGCTCAAGTTGATTGGAGTTGCCGACAACCAAGCCCTGCATGTGAATCGCTATCTGAGAATATCCTAGCGTCATCACTTCGACATGACATGCAAACTTGTTCAGCGGTTCTGCGATCATAGTAGTAGTGGGTGATATACCAGTGGTGGAAATTCGCCCAGAAATAGCAGAGCCTGGGGTATGTTGCCATGACGGGAGTCGTTTTTGATCAGTCCGCAGTCGGGTGCTTCAAGACAGCCAGTTGCTGAAGAGACAATGCGACGAATCACAAAGATTCTATCGAGGAAGACTCTCTTCTTGCCGACTCGCACCTTTGTCGTCTTATGTTCAAGGGTTCCGTTCTGCTGCGCATGGGTGACCATCCTCTTCCTTCACGCTGCGCACGCAGCGGTGCTCCTGCGCGCTGTCTTCTCTCAAGTACGGACTCTGCGCGCCCCTGATCGAGTCGACGAGCACCTTCGGCTGACCGGCAAACGCTTCTGGCCAGCGATGTTCTACGTGGCCGTAGCTTTGGAAGTGAGCACGTCGGCATATCACGTTGTAGTCGTCGGGAATCTTGTTCGATACTCGTTTCAAGCCCGCAAGCTGTCACTTGTGGACCCTACTCCAGGTCGAAAAGCCCACGACCGACTGTGGAGTTCAAGCCGCCACGCCATCTACAACCTTTTCGACCGCAAATTCGCAAAACTATCGGCCGAAGTACGCCGTTGGACATACCTCTACGGCATTCGTGGGCCGTACTTCGAGCGAGCGTTCCATGCGAAAGAGTTGTACGAAACCTTTTGGGAGACCATCCAGCTGTACCAGTGCTCGTACCATATCGTTCACACCGGAGTGGAATCGCTTGCTCTTGCCGTGCTCGTACTCAACTGCTGGGCGACGCCCATAATTTATCGGTGCTTCCCGCTCCCAAGCCATCGCGCCGCACGGTTCGTGCTGTGCCTCATCGTCGACGCCGTGATCGACTTTATCTCGTCCATCATCATTCCTTTCGCACTGTATATCCATTATCGTTCATTACTCGAGCACCCACGTGCATATGACGCCGCGTGGAGCTTTGCTGTCGGCACCGATCTCGTCCAGTTCACACCAACAAACTTCACAGGAATTTTCGCGCGTCTGCTCCCGACTGCAAGTATGGTGATGAACCTAAGAGCCATCAAACCAATCATCGAACGATGTGATGATACGGACCAAGGTAGCGGCCCAACCTCGCAGATTCTCCCCGATCCTGCCTCTAGAGCGTCCACTTTGATCGTAGCCCGGCAAAAACCAAGTCCCAGGAAGGTTGTACGACAGCCACGGTGGATTCGGCTCCTGCACACGCTGTTTTTCTTGTGCGGGTTGGCAGGCATAATTCTGCTCAACCTCAAAACTCTCGATCCTGAAGTCCAAGGTGTGACACACTGTCGAGTGTTGATGCGTCACTGGATCAGCTCACGCGTGCCGTGCGCCGTGCTCGAAGTCCACTGCGAGAAAGGCGATGACTTCAGCGTCCTCGACAAAATCGAGCCAAGAGCTCTACGCTCTCTGACGTTTGCGAACTGTAAGTCACTGATCGTCCCAGATGCGATTCGCACATTTCCGAATTTAAACTGGTTCGAAGTGCGAAACTCGACACTTGTGAGATGGCCACGGTCGGCAGCGCTCACGAGGCAAACCTCACCCAAAATGAGTCGGCTCATCATCGTCGAGACCAACTTCAGTGAGTTCCCACAGGGATTGTACGCAGAGACGTCCTCTTTTCCAACGACGCTGCTGGATATCTCCTTCTCGAAAACCAACCTCACTGATCTTCCAACAGAAGTCCACCAAGTATGGCCGCGACCTATGGCTTCTGTCCACTTCGAAAGTGGCCTCCTGACGAGCGTGCCCAGCTCCGTATTGAAGATGGATGTCGACGTCTTGTCTCTTGCGGGCAACTTGATCACTTTCATTCCTGAGGCCCTCTTCGACGGCAAATCGTACACGCTTTTGTCGCTCTCCCACAACCCGATCGACCGCCTGCCACCCACACTCTCGAACCCCTTCAACCTTCAAAGAGTGGAGCCGAGCTCCAACAGGCAAGGGTTGTGGCTTGTTGATACGAACATTTCATCTCTTCCTGAGTGGATGAAGTTGCGACCAGCCGTATCCACGTTGTGTTATCGTGGTGTAGTGAATGCTGCGGGAAGCCCGATGTGCAATAACCCAGGATCGTTGCCGACCGGCTGTGATCTGCAGTCGTCACTTCGATGCGATTCATCCCGGTCAGATATCTCGTCAGACGGGTACTTCTTCGCGAGATCGTAAGCATGTCTGTTCAGCAAAACGCGCACCCGTGGATGAGTTAATGGCAGGGTAATGTTAGAATAATCGCGGCTTCAAATAGCTTGAGAGAACGATACGTCATGTCAGCCCCCTTTTGCTCGACCGCAACGCGTATACAGCCATCACATTGCTCTCGCACGGAGCGTACTCCACGTGTGCGCCAGAGCATTCTCATGGCGCCGCTCGTTCGAAGGCTCTCTCGGACAACTCAGCTTTGTTCGGCCCAAAGTTTCGTTGTCGAATGTTCACCTGGGGTCTTCCGCTGGGGATGGTGTTCCATCGTATTCCTTCATGCCGCACATGCCGCAGGGTTGGCTCGCCTAATTGAAGCCCACATGCAGGCAATCTGGTACCCCGATGAAGCCGACATTTACTTCCGCGGGACGGGTGAGAGATTCCGGGCTGGAACACACTACTTGATGCTGGTGGTTATGGCTGCGTTCACATTCTATCATGTGGCCGAGCTGACGCGTCTTGTTCGCATTTCAATCCAAGCATCTGAACTTGTCTACACGAGCCCAACTGTTGACAAAGAGGCCACCAGCAACTGCTTCAGAAGGGTTTGGAGATGCATCACGAAGCGCGTCGAGCGTACATTCTCGTCATCGCTCACAACGTGGCGTCGCTTGGTCTTTCTCTACGGAATACGCGGACCGCACTTCGAACGAACCGTTCATGCCAAGGAATTGTACGAGGTCTTCTGGGAGGTCATACAAGTGTACAGGACGATGTACCATGTTGTTGATCCCCCCGCAGGATTCTTGGCGACGTTTGTGCTTGCGACAAACTGCTTGACGACGCCCCTCATTTATACCGCTCTGCCACATCCAAACTCTCGAGCGACGCGTTTCTTGCTATGCCTTGTGATCGACGCCGTTTTGGACCACATGTCTTCGACCGCGATTCCACTCGCTGTTTTCGCGAGCTACCGAGACGCATATGCTCACAATCGCCAGTACGATGCGGCGCAATTTTTCACGGTGGCAAGCAGTCTCGTTCAGTTCGCACCCAACAGCATGCTATTGGTCGGCTCGCGCGTGCTCCCGTCCGTGAGTATGGTCGCCAACCTGATGGCGATCAAGTCTGTTCTCAAGCGAAGAAAGAAGACAGAGTCAAGAGTATCAAACCACCGCAACTCGGCACTAGCGGTACGTCCAACAAAACTCGTTGAGCACCCACGGATAGTTCCGATCCCCACAGCTACGAGGCCTCCCTCGCAACCAACTCCAGCAGTCCGTGCTGGACGACCATGTTGGATGCGGCTCTTGCACGTCTTGTTATTCATGAATGGGCTAGCTGCCATCGGACTCACAAATATCCGTAACCGCGATGCAGCGGCTGAAGGCTTGCCAGGCTGCAAGGTCGCGATGGGTCGGTGGCTCGTTCCGCGGGTGCCTTGCGCCGTCCTCGAGGTCGACTGCGTCGCAAGCGGTTTCTCCAGGGAATATCAGTCCGAGATGACCACACTTCTCGAGAGAGCGGATCGCTTCGCATTGCGCGCGTTGACGTTCACCAACTGCGCGTCACTCGTCGTACCCGATGTGGTTCGAGAGTTTTCCCGCTTGAACTGGCTCGAGATCCGCAACGCGACCTTGCTCAGTTGGCCCGACGCGGCTGCGCTCACACGCGTCACGACCCCACACCTCAGTCGTCTCTTGATCCGCGAGTCCAACGTGACCGAATTCCCACGCGTGCTTTCCCGTGTCAGCGACACACGGGCGTCGCTGCCTCGTACGCTGGTCGACATCTCGTTCGTCAGCACCAACCTCACGGACCTCCCCGAAAGCCTCCACATCGCATGGCCACAGCCATCGGCGAGTCTCCACTTTGAACGCTGCGGCTTCACGCGCGTGCCCAGCACACTGCTGGCCATGCAAACCAGCGAGCTCTCGCTCGCGGGCAACGCGATTCGGGAGCTGCCGCCGGCCTTCTTCCAAGACCGATCCTTCGCGCAGCTGTCGCTGGCTGGGAACCCCATTCGCGCTCTGCCTGCGTCGCTTGCAAGCCCTCTCTCGCTCCCCGCGAGCTCGCTACAAAGCCGTCTCTGGCTCGTCGGCACGCCGATGGCGACGTTGCCCGCGTGGGTCTGTGACTTTCGGGGCGACATCGTGGCCTCGCAGAGTCCGCTTTGCACCGACCGCAACGCCACGTCGTCGTCTTTTCCGTGTGACGCGTCTACTTCGACCGCGACGCTGCGCTGTGACACGCCGACGCCGACACGGGCGACGGCCGCGTCGTTGTTGTCACCCATGGGGTTTCTTCCACTGGCGTGACGAGATTATATTAGCTTCAACGAGGCGAAGCGAATATCGACGGTTAGCCTGGCTTGGTTCGACGGGGGCCAAGCTGATCTGATGTGATCTCAGCTCAAGTCCCACGTGATGGGAGAGGTTTTATGATGCACCCTTGAGATGAGGGACTTGCCGTGGCCCCGGCGGCGCGGTCCGTGGGGGATGCGTCTCGCCACGAAAAGGTCTCCCGCAACTGACTGGGCCCGCTCAGCCAAGCTGTGCTGCGGCAGGTCACGGGCGAGAGGGGTTCGGCCGAAATCACCCGCGGATGACGGCGGGCCTCCCATTCTGCCAGCACGCACGCACGTGGTGCGAGGTCCGGCCCCTTTTGGGTGTTACCAAACAGGATGTGCCTGTGCCTGAGAGGCAGCCGGCGAATCACACGCGCCTAACGGAAACGAAGAGTCTGCGCGGCGTATCGCTGCGTGCGCCAGACCACTGAAACGGTCCTGATGATGCGGGGGGTCCCCTCTCGAAGGACCAGCGTTCGGAAGCGACTTGGTTCGTCTTCTAAAAAGTCGCCCACTACAGTCCTCGGCAAAGCCCAACTTGCCTTCCCCATGGCCACGAGCAACGCCGGCAAGACCAAGGCGCCGCCCAACAGTCGCTTCGTGCCGTTCCTTCCGCGCCTCGAGCTGCCGCGCGAGGACGCCGACGCGCTCGCACGGGAGGCGCAGACGATCGTGCATGCCGCAGTCGATGAGTACCACTACTACCGCACGGGCGCGGCCGACTGGTCCACGTGGAAGGAAGTGCGACGTGTCGACACGCTGCGCGTCTTCCGCGAGCGGCAGTCCATCACCAAGAACGACATCGACAGCAGCGGCGCGCCGCTTCTCCCTGAAGTGCTCGTGATCGGCAATGTCTCCGGCTCGCTCGACGACATGATGTACGGCGCGATGGCCTCGACGGCGACGGCCATGCTCGCCAACTCCAAGTGCACGGACGAGGGGCTCTCCGAGGCCCGGGTGCTCGCGACGCTTGTCGCGCCCACGGCACAGGAGCCCTTCCGCTCGCTCAGCGCCAAGTGGTTCTCCTTCTCGCTTGGCTCGGGCATCTGCAGCCTTCGAGACTGCACGGTCCTCGAATCCACGGGCACGACCACGCTAGCGAACGGCGAGCGGCTCGGGTACGTGGTACGCCACTCGGTGGCGTTCCGCGGCGTGCCGGAGCTGCAGCCTTTCGGTGTGTTACGAGCCAATATCGCGTCGTGGGCCATCTACCGCGAGTCCGGGCCGGGGATGGTGCAGTGCTTCGTCAAGTCGTTCCACGATCTGGGCGTCGGCACGTGGAGATCCATCGGACTCAAGTCGATTTGCGACCGCGCCGTCGCGCTGTGTCGGCTCGGCGCGTGCGCGGAGACCAAGCGCCTCGCTCGCCTGCTGCGATCGGACGCGTGGGACTTGCTCTCCAACCGGACGACGCGACTGTCGGGGGATACCGAGTGCGCCGTGTGCCTCGCGCAATTGACATCATCGCTTCTGCGGTCGTCGTCCACGCGCCAGTGCAAGATCTGCCGCCGCGCCGTGTGTCCG
This sequence comes from Pythium plurisporium, assembly GCA_023336035.1. Classification (NCBI taxonomy): domain Eukaryota; phylum Oomycota; class Peronosporomycetes; order Pythiales; family Pythiaceae; genus Pythium; species Pythium plurisporium. Next base: position 6,973 of record JAADVY010000903.1, read on the forward strand.
CACTGTCTACACAAGAAAACCGTGCACGTCGCCGACGAGGACGCGCAGCGCGTGGCCACGCACCAGCTGCGTGTGTGTGCGACTTGTGGGGACGACGCCCAGCGAGCGACGAGCACGCATCTCCAGGTCGAGGAGATCCTCGCGACGCCGCCCGTGCCCGTCACCAAGTCAGCCCCTCAACTGAGTCTCACTGACTCAGATGGATCGACTGAGGAGTACTTCTGAGTAGAAAAAAGTCAGTTCGCGTCCATCGCTGTAAAAACCGATTCCGTCGACTCTGTTAAATCCGTTTTTTAGTGGCTTGTTCTGTCCTGACCAGTACCGTGGCCGCTTTAATCGAGTTCCCCCTCCGCGTTTAATCAAGGGAGAACAAAGGGGGACGGACGGTGAGTAGCTCTCTCATTCTGCGATCGTCTGCGTACATGCCCCCGCGCCCCGCGAGCCGCGTGCGTGGGCTTGAAAGGATCCTCATTACCTTCCCCTCGACCGCCGCCCCTTCTGTGCGCAGCACGGGCCCTGTCGGCCGCGTCCCGCCGTCGTCCACAATGCCGCTCCCCCACCAGCTCTACGAGCCGCCGACGACCGAGTTCTTCACGACACCCCCGCCACCACCGCGGCTGTCCGAGTCGGCGCGCGAGTTACATCGCGAAGGGAGCGAGTCCGCTGTGATTATGGAAGACCTCGCGAGCGCGCGGCAAGCGAACCGGGTCGACGACGATGCTAAGAGCGAATCAACGTCCGCGTGCCATGTCATCCGCCTCGGGCCGCTCCGTCTGACACTCGGCAACGCCATCCAGCGGCTTCTATCGGCACTGGTGCTCGCCCCCTTGATCACGTACTTCCTCTGGGCCTCGCCGGCGTTCGCGACCACGACAGTGTGTGCGGTTGTCGTCTCGGTCGCGTGCTACGAGTATTCGTGGCTCGCTCATCGAATCCACTCGCGGCTCGTGTACGCACTCGATCGCTTCGAGGCTGCTCCGACGGAACGTCCAAGCGTGAGCTCCAGTACCAGAAGTAACTCATACCGGTCCAATGGTCAGACGCAGCCGTCCACAGGACGCGAGAACCCGCTCTTCCCGGACCCATTGCAGGAAGAACGGGTTGCTGCGAGTGGGCAGCCGTCTGCTGTGTCGTGGCTCGCTGACAAGTACGTCTGTCAACAAGACTGGCTTGCTGCCATCATCATCTCGCTGGTTGGGACGGGCATTTCCAGCTCGGCCTTCATCGCCATCACATCCAGCAAGGTACTCGAGGAACTCAGCTTTGGTGGCTATCGGGAGTACTACTCCATCATCTCGAGCTTCTCGGCTTGGCTCTGTGCCTGCCTCACGCCCGACTGGCGGTACGGCACACTGCTCATCATCGAGAAGGAGGTGTTCACCGCGCTCACGCTCTACTCGATGAAGTGTCCGATCAACAACACCCCCTGCAATGCTGTGATCCATCCATCCATGCTGATCCTCGGCGGGATCATGGCCATCACTGTGTTCCGCATTGCGACGACCCGTCGCGCGGGCACGCTGCTGTTCCACTTGATGCTCGACATTCTCGGGTTCGTGTATATCATCGGATCCCTTTTTTTCATTGTGAGCTTTGTGGACCTCGACCGAGAGGCCACGTACCGCAAGCTCGTGATCGCGCTGCTCTACGTGGTCTGGGCCGCCGACTCGGGGGCCTACTTTTTCGGAAAGCTACTCGAGGCATGCAACTACCAGCTCTCGCACCCGCTCGCCTCGCACCTCTCGGCACGGAAAGACTACGAAGGCACTTTTGTCGCCATCTTTTTCGGCGTCGGGGCCATGTTTCTCTCGTCGCATTTGCTCCACATCCGAGGCACGGTGGCCGAGAAGCTCTTCTTCGCGGCCGTGGCCGTGATCGTCGGTCGCATCGGCGATCTCTTTGAGAGTCTGCTCAAGCGAGCCGCGCTGGTCAAGGACTCGGGGACGCTGATCCCGGGCCACGGCGGCGTGCTGGACCGCATTGACGCGCTCATGTTTGCCTCGATTGTGTTTTCACGCTACTTTGGCGCCATCATCTTCCCCAACGAATCGACCGTCTAAAGCGCGACGGACGTAAGTTATTTATTTATCAACATCGCCTTTGCCCCGTCACCCACCAATCCTTTATCATGGATGCGAGCATTTCGGACTCCATCCATCGTGGACAGCCAGGAGCCACTCTCCAAGCACAGCTTCAAGCAATGGTGTCACGTCTATAATCGTGATTTGGGATAGTTGTATGCCTAGATATGGGTAGCCTCTGTCGTAATGTGTTCTTTTCTGTGAGTTTTGGAGGCGACAAGGCCACCAAATGGGCTCCGTGGATCCAGCTGCTGCGCTGACTCTGCGGACAGGAAGCCTTGTAGGGGACAGCGGACGGGATGATCCGCCCACCCATCGCGTGATGCAGTTCGCGTCCTCGCGTCCTCGCGTGTCCGCGTCCACGCGCCGACCCCATCGATCGGTCCTCTTCCTGTGGGGGAAAATCCAGTGCCGTCGAGTCGCATCGTCTTCGACCGACCCAACTCCATACCTTCCAATCCCCCAGCGATCTCCAGAACCGATTACCCCGAGCGAGACGACGTGGTGCATGGCGGGAGAGGCATGCCGACCAAGTCGCTCTACCGGAGCGACTCGATGCTCTACGACATCGACGAGAATGAGGACGCGGTGGTGCCCGACAACAACGCGATGCTGCGGTCCCACGACTCGGTCAAGCGTGTCGCGATCCAGCCCCAGGACAATTTGTTTGCGATCACCCAGGATGACCCCGTGTTAGGGAACAGCGTGGATTTCCATCGCCAGGCCAGCACGACCCACGCGCGTGGGCGTCAGCATTCAGCCTACGGCGGACGAGGCCGCGCGCGGTCGCGACGCCACAGCGTCACGCCGTGGCCCATTTGTGGGCTCACGATGCCCGTGCTCGTGCTGCGCGGCCTCACGTCGCTCGTCGTCATCCCGCTGATTCTCGGCGGGCTCATTTGGATCCCGCACGTCGCCGTCGTGTGGCTCTGCGTGTTGCTTGTCTGTCTCTGCTCGTATGAATACTCGTGGCTCGCGTTCCGCATCCACTACCAGTTGCTCTCGACGTATAGTTGGTACGAGCGCGCGCCGTCCGAGGAAGAAACCCAGGACGCCGACGAGTCCGAGCCGTACAACTTCCAGAGCTTCGCCTCGGGGTTCTCGGGCGTCTCTGGATCCATCGCGTCCAGCTTCGGCCCGTACAATAGTAGCATCCACGAAAGCCACCTCGATGACGACGGTGAAGAAGAAGACCACACGATCGGAGGGGAAGGCGGCATGGCGGCCCGCGCCGCCAAGATGGTCGCGTCGCCACTGGACACACTCGAGTTTGCAGTCGTCGCGACCGCTGTGTCCTCGCTCGCAGAAAAATGGTGTGGTGGACGTGAGTGGATGGCCAAGCTCATGCTCACCGTTGTGTTCACGCCGCTGTGGATCTTGGTGATGCACTACTTTGTGCAGGGCATCGACTTTCCGGTCGCGCTCGGCGACGTGCCAGGCTCGGTCGTGTTTGACTTGCCCGAACTCACGTGGATCGCGATCGCCGTCGCGTTCATGCTCGCACTGTCGACCCCCAACTTGCGGTTCGCCGTGTCGATGCTTATCCAGGTCAATGCGTTCTTCGCCATCGTGGTCAACTCGCTCGCGTGCCCCATCCTCTCGATCCACAAGTGCACCGAGCCGCTGCTCTCAGCGACCGAAGTATTTGCGTTCGGCGCCGTCTCCGTGCTCGCGCTGCGTGGGCTCACGAGTACAAGCCCCGCCGATATGGTGATCGTGACCATGGTCGACTTGCTCGGTTATTTATTCGTCGTCGGCGGCTTCTCGCTCATCATTGGCGTCGTCGACGTGCACAACGACAAGGACAAGATGTTTGCTCGCGTGCTGCTGCTGCTCGTGGTCGTGCTCTGGGCGGCCCAGATCGCCGGCTACGCGTGCGACCGGCTCATCTCGCATCTGCAGCTCTCGCGGTTCCGTCTCTTGCCGCGTCGCATCGCCGTGCGTGTCGATCTCGAGTCGTCGGTCAGTGCGATCTGCGTGGGCGTGCTCGCGACAGCCGTCGGCGGCTCGCTCGTGGCGCTGCCCACGCCGCTGTACATCAATGTCGTCTTCGCATTCGCGGCCGTGCTACTGGCTCGTCTCGGTGCGTTGTTCATGAGTCTGCTGCGTCGTGCCGCGGGTGTTCGACGCTCTAGTCGTGTGCTCCCGGGTTTTGGCGGTATGCTGGACATGACCAGCGCGCTGCTCTTCGCCGCGATCGCCTTCTCGAAGCTGTACACCGTCGTCATGGTCGAGAGCGCACGCGTCGCAGGAGGAGCCGCGCCGATGGAGGAGCGAGCGGACGCACTCAGCGTCGACTTTGGCGGGCTTCAGTAATCGCTCGTTTAGAATAGTACGTGCAGGGAAGGCAGACAACCCCGCTTCAACGTCATGCATTTCCAATGGCACTAAGGAAGCGTTCTTTCCCTAGTCAGTTTCGTGAGGTAGATGGCATTCA
>JAADVY010000904.1:0-11481 GCA_023336035.1 Pythium plurisporium
GCAGCGTCGGTCTGGCTCGATGGGCCATGTTGCATACTGTAGACCTCAATAAGAGCCTGACCGGCTCAGCCATTGCTGCGGGACGTTTGGGTGGGGAACGATGGGTTTTGGATCGTGAAAGTTAATGGGATTCAACTGGTGTCGACAAGGGACAAAGCGTGAAACATCTAGTGGCAGCACACTGTGCAAGGCCCAAGTCCCGGGGGCTCTGTACAGTACTAAACCCCGTCCGACAACGTTGAGTCGACCGTAGTGTCGTTCTTTCGGACCTCAGAATCGAAGGCCGCAACCTCGTTTTCACATCATTCGCTGGCTCATCCGCGGCTGCTGTTCGAAGGTCGAACGGAATGGATACACGTGACTTTGTTCGACGAAATCCAACGTTGGACTTGAAGGAAGCTCTAATATCGAAATTCGATATTAGAGCTTCCTCGTTCCATGATGGGACGGAACTCTCACAGCCTCAACATGGGGCATCGATGATGGAAGCCCGAGGGCATGGCGTGCGGTGGGCCGAATTGCATGGTTGCATGAACGCATTGAGCCAGAATCCAGGGTTTCATAGAGGTACTTTCCAGAAGTCGTGGACTCTATCCAGCACTCTGGTTTGAGGAATGCATCCAGTTCAATGGAAACACCCCACGGATGATCCACTGTTTTCGGGTGAATCGAAACCCTCGTCGATCACACACCGCATCGTCTCCACTCTGGAAACTGTCCATTTGCAATCCTCGCAACGGGTGAGAAATCCGCACGTAGTGACGTCAGGTGCTAAATTACATATTTAGACAGAAACTATTCATAAACTCACTCCACGCCAGCCAAAATATGAATTACGTATCTACTCTGTCTTCTTCTCGTAATATACAATTCTATGCCACGCTAGCCTAGGTTTTATTGGGATCTGTGTTCAGAATATAGTGTGTCCCACATTACTCGCCCCTCCTCCCTCGTCCCCCAGCGCGGGAGCTGATCGCTCGCATTTGGCGCCACCCACCCGCTGCCCCCCCCACGTTTATCCTCCACCTCCGCTCGTCCGCGGTTGTCTTCCTCCTGCTCCTCCCGCGATGGCCGACACGACGCTCAACAACGTCTTCTGGGGCCACAGCGACGGCGTGCTCGTGCTCTCGGCCTCGGGGCTTCTTTGGCGCTCGCGCTCCACGGAGGCGCAGAAGAAACTGACCAAAGACGACATCGTCACCATGCTCTACACGCCCGTGGGCGACAAGAACCACCACATCAAGGTGTACCAGAAAGGCGGCAAGTACGTGCGTTTCACGGGTCTGAAAAAAAAAGACGTCGAGCTGCTCAAGCAGCACGTCGAGTCGCATTTCGACCGCGAGCTCGAGCAGGAGCAAGTGGCGTCGACCGGCGGCAACTGGGGCGAGATGAAGTTTGAAGGCCCGAACCTCAATTTCCGTGAGACCGACGCGAGTGTGCTCGAGATCCCGCTCGAGCTCGTCTCGCAGTGCGCGCTGCCCGGCAAGAACGAGGTGGAGCTGCAGTTCCACGAGGACGATACGGTTGCTGGTGATGAAGAGACGCTCGTCGAGATGCGGCTGTACCTGCCGCCCGGAGACGGCACAGACGAGCTGGTCACGGCCGAGACGTTCCGTGATGAGGTGCTGCAGCGCGCCAACATCCGCAACGTCACGGGCAAGGCGATCGTCGAGCTCGACGAGAACATTGGTACGTTCCTCACGCCGCGTGGTCGGTACGGCATTGAGATCTACTCGACGTTTCTGCGCATGCACGGCAAGACGTTCGACTACAAGATCATGTACTCGAACGTGAACCGATGCTTTCTGCTCGAGCTGCCCAACGGCATCAACACGGCGTTCGTGATCAGTCTCGAGGAGCCGATCCGCCAGGGCAAGCAGGGCTACCCGCACCTGGTGCTGCAGCTCACGAAAGAAGACGTCCACATCGACGTGAACATGTCGCCCGACGAGATCAAAAAGTACAATGGCAACATCCACGAGCGGATGTCGGGTGCGCTGCCGCAGATTGTCGCGACGCTGTTCAAGTTTATCATTGGCAAGAAGGTGTACACGTCGGGCAAGTTTAAGACCCACAGCGGCGACCGCGCCGTCAAGTGTGCCGTCAAGGCCCAAAGCGGCGTGCTGTTCCCGCTCGAGAAGTCGTTCATGTTCATCCACAAGCCCACGACGTTTATTCGGTACGAGGAGATCGAGTACATTGAGTTCCAGCGGTACGCGGGCCAGAGCGGCACGTCCGCGAGTCGCAACTTTGACCTGCTGGTCAACTGCAAATCGGTCGGCGGCGAACCGGCGCGGGAAGTGCTCTTCTCGGCGATTGATCGGCGAGAGTTCCCGGAGCTGTCGCAATTTTTGACCTCGAAGAAGCTGCGGATCCGCAATTTGAAGGAGTCGCAGCCCGAGGCCAGTGGCAAAAAGCGCGGCTTCAACGAGTTCCTGGAAGAACTGGGCCCCGAGGAAGGCGAGATCGAGGACGAAGACGAGGAATCGGAAGACTCGGACTTCGGCCCGGGCGATGACTCGGAGGAGGGCTCGGAGGGCGATTACAGCGACGAGAGCCTGAGTGGCTCGGGTGGATCGGATGACGAGGATGAAGACGGTGGCGAGAAGAAGAGCAAGAAGAAGGAGAAGAAGAAGAAGAGCAGTGAAAAGTCCAAGAAGAAGAAGAAGCAAAAGACAGACGACGATGACGAATAAGCGATCGCATCGGTGGAGAAACCAACCGTTCGTACTATGTAGCCACAGCCGTGCACACGAGACAAAATGCACGAAGAGAGACATACCCGTTCAAAAACAAAGACAAACACACAGCATTCCCTGATAAAGTCCCTTTGTGAAAGGTTGCCACAGTTTTATCTTACATTTGGTGCACATTTGCATGGTTATCAAAGAGCCGCGACTACCGCCCTCAAGCAAGAGCAGCACGTGAGAGAGACGACGCTACAAAACACACCTAACTAAAAAGGAGCGATGCCGAGCGCGGGCCGCCTCCTCACGGCAAAATCCACGCTCGGCATACGACACGGATGACCCTAACTACTACCCGCACGAGATCACGCGGACACGCGGCTCTTCTTACTGTCGCTCGCACCGTCAGCTGCTGCTCCCAGATTCACCGACGAGCCGTTGTTTGTGCTGCCACCAAGATTGGTCGAGAGTCCCTCCAGTCGACGCTTCCGGTCATTTGCGGCGGACTCCTCGCCGGCCAGCACTGCTAATGCACTGAGCTGAAGACTGGAGTTGTTGGAGGAGAGTCCACCCGATTCTGACGATGCCACCAGCGACAAAATGTCCTCGATAGACGAATTGCGAGGGAAATTACCGGCTCGGAACACTCCTGCAGGGCCACCACCGGCGGGCCCCGCCAGCGAGCTGAGTTTATCATACGACATGCTGGATGATAGGCCGGTGAGGTTCGAGAAGCTTGGGAAGCTACTGAGATGGTCGGACGATCCAAAGCGTGACATCATGTCGGAGTTTGACGACACACGCGAGAGATGCTTATCCAGAGACGGAACGCGAGGCAGCTTGCTCATGGAAGGAGCACGAGGGATGTTCTCCAGTGCTGGCAGCTTATCCATGGACGGGATGCGGGGCAATTTGTCCGTGGACGGTACACGTGGCAGCTTGTCCATCGACGGCACACGCGGGAAGATACCAGACGAGCTGCGTGGCATCTTGCTCAGCGGTTTCGGCGCTTGGATCTGGTTCGCATAGTCCGCTAGCGACGAGTGCTTGTGGTTGTGGGTGTTGTTCGGACTCAGTTTCTTGCTGACGTCCGGATCGCGAATCTGCACCGCCGTGGGCTCGTCTTCATTGGACCGAGATTGCTGCTGCTGACTGTCTGACGCGGAATGAGCTTCATCGTTCCGCGGCGGAAGCTCGTTTTTGATTGTGAGACGATTCATATTCGGACCACCACTGTTGTTTCGACCGGGGCTCGATGGTGCATGTTCTTGCAGCAAACTAGACAGGTGCTCAAGCGACTGGATGCGAGGAAAGTACGCGCTGAGGCCGTCGCCGATCGAGATCGACTTGACCATGCCACCAGCGTGGTCCACGGCAGCTTCCGAGGTCGCAACGGTGGTCGACATGGACGACACGGCAGACGACGTACCGTACGACGCGAGGTTGGTCGAGCTACCGAAGCCGTCTACCGACGCGACCCGAGGGAACAGGCAACCAAAGCTGTCAATCGACGACACACGGCTCATACTCTGCGAGTTGTTGGCGTTGCTGCCATCCGTCGAGGCCGACGACGTCGTCATAGGCGGCATCCGCGAGCCAGACGATGATGCACCGTTCATATCCATACCCACGCTGCTCGACGGTGGCTCCGAGGGGAACTCTTCCTTCAGACGGCTTGGCGGGCCGTTGTAGGCGTGTTGCTGGTGCGATTGCACCGGCGGATGCCGAGGCGGAGGCGCCAGGCTCTGGGCTTGAGCTTGAGCTTGTGCCTGCGCCGTTCGGTGAGCCTGTGCCTGCTGTGCCTGCACTGCTGCGATCATCTGCTGTCGCTGCTGCGCCGCCAGCTGATTCTGGTATGCTTGCTGTTGATGGTGGTGGTGAGGCGGCTGTGGCGGCTGCCCCGACTGTGACTGGGCCTGGGCCGGCGGATACGCTGGAGCCCCACTCATAGGCTGCGGTGGCGGCGGTGGCCGCATGGCATTTGCGGCCGCCGCCGCGTTGGCAGCCGCGGCGACCGCCGCCGCATTGAATGCGGCCATCGCATTGCCGTTGCCATTGCCCGTACCCGGAACCGCCGCCACGTTGACGCCCCCATTGGCATTCCGCGCCGCCGCCATGAACCGGTTCTTATCCCGCGAGAGCTCCGACTCGAGCCGCTTCTCACGGCGCCGCTGGTTATACTGCTCTCGCTCCAAATACGTCTTCTCCAACTCGGCGAGGTCCCGTCGGATCGTCTCCATCTCGTCTTTTGTCAGCTCGTCTTCCCGTCGTCGAAAAATGATCTACCCCACAGACCAGTTATTAGAAACAACAAAAAAAAAACACATCCAGCCTCTGAGCCGGCATCTCCCTCACCTTGCCAATGCACTGGTCGCCCGTGTACTTTTTCGAGATCCGCATCGGGTCGCAATTGAGCAGCTTGGAGAGAAACGTGCGCAGCGTCGTGCCCTCGGCGAGCGGTAGATTGCCCTTCTTGAACTCTTCAATCAGGCGGTCGCAGTACGACGACTCCTCGGCCGTCCACTTGCCTTTGCGCATGGACGGCGGGTTCGGATGTTCCATGTTCGCGGCGGCCTGGGCCGGCAGAATGCTCGTGGCTGCTGGCTGCGAGAGCATGCCGCCGCCGTGCGAGCCACTCGCACCATTGGCCGCATTGGTCCCGCCTGGTCCAGTTGACGCATTGGAGGGTCCATTGCCCGCATACCCACTGGATCCGGCGGACGTGGGACTGCCCGTTCCGGACGTTGCTGGATTCGCGGGTGCATAGGGCGAGACCACCGGGCGGTGGCTCTGGATCGGGATCCAGCACACGGGACAGACCTTGTCTTTATTGAGCCACCGGTCGATGCAGTGCACGTGGAACTGGTGGCGGCACGGCTCGAGCATGATGTTGACCTGCGCGTTGTAGCACACGAGACACGTGATCGCGCCGGCGTTCATCACGGCCGCCGAGTTGAGGAGCTGTTGTTGCTGCTGTTGGTGTTGTTGCTGCTGTTGCTGGTACAGATCGCCCGGTGGAGCTCCGCCCGTCGGCGTCGCCGCACTGAACTGCATGTTGTACGATGACATGGCCTGTGTGAACGCCTTGTTCGCGGCCTCGGAGGCGATCGCGTCGCCACCCATACTCTCGCGCTGCATCCGGAACTGCGTCCAAAGATAAATGTGCTTTAGACCACGAAGGCTAACGGCGCCTGGGGATGCGAGGCCACTAAGGTTAGTCCCTGGACGGTTAGACGTGCTGGATCAAACGGGGGAGGCCTTACTGGATTTCGCACACTAGGGTCTCCAGGAAGTAATGACCACGGGGGCCCGATATGCGGACGCGGGTGACGGATGCGGCTGGTGACGAGGGCCCCACTTGGAGGTCGGTGGTCGGGTCCACTCCCAGGCGTCTCACTCTTCCCCCCGTTTCCGCGAGGGGTTCTCGGTTGTTTGGCAGACGCTTGTTCTGGTCTTGCCCTGCGAAGGCTCACCCGTGGCCAAACCGCCCACTCAAACAGCGGGGGAGGGACGAATTCGATATTTCCACCTCCTGTTTAGCCTGGTGTAAGAGAGAGAACATGTCGACCCCGTCCCCTAGATGAAGCTAATCTTAGATCGATTATAGCCAATCAAAGCGTCTACAATTTGAATAGAGCACAATTGGTATGTGTGATTGGTCCGACATGCGCAACAGCTGCTGAAGCGGGAAACGTGGGATTCGAGAGACCCAAAGGTTGGGTCACAATAAGGCGCGGATTACGCACTAAGCGCTAATTCGTGAGTGCTCGAATGTGTCGAAATTGGGAGATAAAACTAAAAGCGAGTTGCGAGAGGAAAGAAAGCAGGTGATGACGGAGCCAGGGCGGCCACCTGATGGTCGCAACCACCACCACCATGGTGGGGCAACTCGCAGACATTTCCAACACCTTGTGGTGTTTGTGGGACGTGTGCCACCCCGCCCTGCGTAGGGACTGCGTGACTGCGTGTCACCACGACAGGGACGACGATTTCTTTGAAGTTTTAGACCCCAGTAAGCGGAGCAATCATGGCTCCTTCCCCAAGTTCAAGTTGGAAAAATAGGTGCACCCCCGCCTACCGACCTACAACTGTGCGGAAACAAATTGGCGCTGCTGCGCGTGTCGGCACCGTCGCATCCAGTGGGGACTATGTACAAACAGTCCATGCACAAAACGAGAGACCTAGTTTGGTGGCATCCAGCATGGTCCTCTGGAGGAGACACTCCAGCGAAATCCACTGCATTCGTCCAGTGGGCGTTGGTCACACACTACTGACAGTCAATGCCATGCGTTTTCGTTCTGTCGGTGGGTGGGATCTCTGTGGACCAACGCTTCTTCACGATGGGGGGGGAGCTCCCAAAATCCGGAAAGTGTACGTTTGTCAGGGCACCAGAATCCCCAGAGCCAGAATCTGAAGGGGTATCCCCATCTCCGCAATGGCCAGCATCCACCCAAGAGCCAGCTCGTCGTCCATTGGTTCCGGAAATTCAAATAGGGATAGGTTTTTTCTACCCAGACGGCTCAAAACGAATACAGTCTGTTATTTCAGTACAAGCTAAAACGGACTTCCGCTCGCGACAAAACGGGGCTGCGTGCAATTTGGGGGGAGCTCGCTCCCCCCCAGTGCATCCGTCGATCGCTCCTCCTCAATCCTCAAAGGGGAGAGAGAGATGGATTTGGACATCTCGCGACGATAGGGAGGTCTCTGGCTGTTTCGAGCTCCCCCATTCACACAAGAACCCGCCATTCTCCCCCTTCACACAGTTCTCGATGCGATGGCTTCGTCGCTTTTCGTCTCCACCTCGAGACATGTAATTGAGATCAAGACGTCGAGGTGGTACGGGCGGTGTGCACGTGGTGGATCAGTGTAATGGCCCGATCAAGCCGAACAAAAGTGGGAGACTTGAGGGTCTTTCTAGGGAACGACATCCTCACTGAGCTGCAGTGTATCCATAAGGAGATCTGGACCCTCGATTCGCCACCTTGTTGGACTTTTCGAGCTCCCTCAAGTGCGGTAGCGCCTGTTCGTGGGGGTGTTGCTCACACTTGCGATCGATCTGTCTCGGCACGAGACCTTGCAGTTGAAGCTGCCGCTTGAACTCTGAAGTTCTCAGATCTGGGTCGCGCTCGAAGTGGACCCGCTTTGCGTGACATACAGTAGTTGAAGAGCCACACACACAAAAACGAATCTTCACAGATGGCTACATTTTTTATGGTCACCTTTTTGTGTACGAAGTCTGTCTATCCCTCACGCTGTGAGCAAGAACACGGTCGCGAGAAGCCCCACGACCACCGCCAGTACGCCACTCGACACGACCGCTGCGCTGTTCGCCGCTCGCATCGACGTCTTGGCCGTGGGGCTCGTGGTGGTCGTGGTCGTGTTGATCGCGCAGTCCTCGCCGCCAAAGCCAGTGTTACACTTGCACTGCGCCGTCGCAAAGTTGCACACGCCATTGCCAGAGCACGCGCCCGGGCATGACCGCTGGCAGACCACCGACGGATCTGGGCACGTGATGTTGCCGGTGTACCCGCTGACGGGGACCACGTCGCCGCGTTTTCTGCAAGTCGCCGTGACAGTCGCACCCGAGGTCGAGCCCACGACGGGCACGCGAATCTCAATAGTCGAATTCGTCGTGCATCGCATCGCGTAACAGCCCGTCTGACGTCGCGCGTTCACAATCCATCGTTTGCTATCGGAGCTGCGGAGCGACGACGCCGTGCATTTGCAGGTCGGACAGTACGTTTCGCCGAGGATATTGATGTTGGTACCGGTGGGCATGACGAGGTTGCTCGGGTTGGCACAGTCGCCGCCTTTGAATCCAGTGTTGATGGGACAGTAGTCAGCGTATTCATTATTGCCACCACGCGTCGGGTCGGAGAAGTACTGGAATGGTGCGGGAATATTGCTCATCCCCGAGACGACCGAGCACACGGATCGAGCCGTCGCGTCCACCGTGCAGCTCTCTGCGTTGTTCTCCGTACAAAAGTGGTTCGGTGCAATCGACTTCCCAGTCGCTTTGTCAATGCACTTGCTGGTCGCGAACTTACAACCTTGTCGCGCACCAAAGTCGAGCCGTTCGGCCATCGACACGTTGGTTTTGTACCATCCCGAGTCCTCAAAGAAAGCGAGCGTCAATCCACTCAGTACATTGCGAAAGCTTGAGATAGGCGTCATGTACTCGGGCTCAAAAATTCGCTCTTCCCAGTGAGAGCCGAGACATCCGTCGTCCTGATTCTCGATCTCAGCGCCCGTGAGGTTGCTGCACATGAAATGCGACTTGACGAACGCTGCAACGCGTGGTGTCACCATGCGAGCGACGCTGGTGCCTCTCTCATTCGTGAACTGGATTGTATTCGTCGCCGAAGGCATGTAGTACGACGCAGTTCGACCATTGGGACACTGCGCATAGCGAGTTGCCGCTGGCTGGCCATCAGACTTCCGGGGAGTACGAGGCGTGCCATCATCATTGCGCATGAACGGGAAGAACTGTGCTGAAAAGCCCAGTGCGTGAGTGATTTCGTGCATTGCCGTGGACAGCTGCGACTGGTACTGGTAAGGGTCGGTCTTAATTTGAGACGGACAGAAGTTCGCCATACCAAACGTTGGGCGATCGAACTGGTCTTTCTGACACGAGGCGGCGTAGGCGAGCACAGAGTCTGCACAGTTGGACGTCTTTGCTGCACGAACGTACAGAACAAAGTCGGATTTGGGGACACCGGAGCCGGATGACATCGTGCACGAGCCAGTTTTGCAACCAGCCGACATGCACGTTGAGCAAGATCTAGTCGGCGCGAAGTGGTCGAGTGGAATGGGCATTTCGAGACACGTCTCGCCCTGAAGAAAAGTCTTACAGATTGGTGGATTGGTTGACCACTGGACATCGCATGACCTGCTCGCCATCAGATTTGCCTGCACGGGCACGACGCTGAGAATTCGACGGAATCGCTCGATTGCATCCGGCACGATCTTCAGCAAAATATCGCGTTGTGCCTTCGGCAATGCGTTGATCGTGGTGTTGTCGTAATATGGCGTGATGCGAATCGAGCTGTATGACGCCTCATTCACCTTGTCCCCAATCAGGCGGTCGTACTTTTGATCAGCCACTTGTGGAATCGCGTCGAGACCATCTCCTGTCTCCTGCAGCTGGCGTCGTTGACGGCGTCGGCGTTCGGCAAGCTCGAAAGGATGGCTATCGCCGTAGTGTTGCTCCCCGAGTGATATTTTGTGATCAAGCTTGTCGTGGATGCAGGCGCTTGCGAGCTTCGTGAACGTCGCGACGAGGAAGATCGCGACCAAGAGCTGCCGCTGGATTGGACGTAGACGGCCGACATTGGTGGCGGCGATCCCATACCCATTGCAACTCATTATAGAGAACGGCGCAGATGCCGCGATTGTCTTCGCCCTTCACAGTTGCACACTGAGCGTATCTCGATCGAGTCGGGTGCCCATATCCATCAAGCACCAATGTATTCCGGCACCTGCGCCATTTCTGCATCTATGGCGGAATGGAGATGCATCTTATCGGGTGAGAGTGCACTACCTTTTCGGATCGGTGACCGCACACCATCTATTCAGAGCATGGTGGATGAGATGCGATCGTGCACCGTTAATAGTTCAGGATTGTTTGGGTGGATCATGTCGCTGATCTATAAACGGCATCAAGCCCAAGAAGAGTTCAGACGCCCTTCAAACAGCGCAGCATTCTGGAAGCATTTGGATAGGATGGAAGCGTACTGGGCCACGTCGATTGCACCCGAAATAGTGGGTGACCCATCCGCACTCAGTTCTTGAAGCGTGAAATCGACCACGTACGCCGAGGGAACGACAGGATATCGGCTACGAAAGGCCACTCCACAGATATGCTTGTGGAAATCCTCAAATGCGACACGAAGATGTGCCACAAAACTCGTTCGATCGTCAGCTGATACCAATCCTTTTGCCAAAGAGTCCGCGCGCTGGAAAGAAACCTCCACGTCCGCAGCCCTGGCACCGAGTGCAGACCTCAATTCTCCAATCATGGCCTCCTCTTGTTCGCTGAGAGGTTGCGAAACGACGATGTTCAGCCACACCGGACAACGGGTTTCGAGTGTCAAGCGTTCCTGGTTTTCGCTTGATTGAGCTAGATGAATTCGAATGTCGTCATCGGTGCTGAATGCAGTTGCCGAGGGTGGCGGGACTAAAGTGACACGGTCCGATGCAACCACAGTTGGAGTAAGCTCCAAAACGTTGCGAGCATCGATTGTTGGCTTCAGCGATACTTGCAAAATCAGCAGACTGTTGTAATGCTTAAATGACTGGATCGACGGAGCTGGCATTTGCTCCGTCTCGTCCTGCTCACGCGCCGGCAGTTGCTGATCTTGCACGCAGCTCTGGGAGCGGTGATAATAACCATATCTCTCAAAGAGAGTACCCTGTGTGAACACATTCAACTGCAATGAGTTCGATGAATCCGGATACATTTGCCTGAACGGGCCAACGACGAACTGCCGCAGTCCTGGAGGTCTGGGTACTTCAGTCTGAGCGGAAAGATCATGGAGGATAGACTCAAAGCTTCGTCTGTCGTGACCACTGACGAATACAATGCGCCGATCACTTCTTTGTGTCGAGTGTTGCTGCCATGAAAACAGAATAACAAGGAGACGCTGCAGCTTTTCTTGCTGAAATGCTAGCGTGTGTCGATACGAGCTGTTGAACCTGGCCTTCTCCTCAACATCTTCGACTGAATCCTCAACGATCGGACTGCTGCAGCAAAATGCCACGAACGACAACAGCGGTGTTTTGAGATACTCCTCGA
>JAADVY010000905.1:0-11468 GCA_023336035.1 Pythium plurisporium
ATCTGATGGGGTTACCATTTCGTTGTGAGGTGACGAACGGACACACGACGCCACGGTGTGCATTTGTCGACGGACTGAGCATCAAACCTGCGCGACCTGTAGTTCTAGCCCCTGCTCCGCCGCGATCTGTTCCAGCACGAGCCGTCGGAAGAGCAACTCGTCGCCGCGCACCATCGCGTCGGCTTGAACGATGCAGCCGATGCGACGATGCTTCTCCACGGACTGCTGGTTCTGGAAACGGAACTTTTTCGTGCCGAGCGAGCGAAACACGACACGCTCGACGCCATCATCACACTGCTCAAGCCGCACGAGACACCTAGAAGGAGAGAGCCCAACGAGTAAGAAGGAGTGATCGCACCAGATAAGAACACAGTGCACGAAAAAACGTACGCCCCAGTGGTCTCCCGTGTGAGGTTGAGGCTCTCTGTGGACGGGTGGAGTTCGTCGTCGTCCACGAAATCCCATAGCACGACGCCAAAATCGTCGGTGATCTTGTAGGACGTGACGATACGGGACGCGACCTCAATCTGCTCGCCGGTGGCTTCACACTGGTGACCAATCCGCATCACGCGATAGAGTATGTTGTAGTCCGCGGGCGCGTACTCATCAACAGTATCACGCAGCACATGCAACGGATGGCCGGAGGGGCAGATCGTCACGACGTCTCGGATCGCGACACACACGGCACGCACCACAGCGGCCACATCTTGCGTGTCGATCGTGTACATCGTCGTGTACGTCGTGCTGCGCGTGTTGGCCTCGTCGATCAGCTCACAATGGACAAACGGCGTGTCAGCGTCCACGCCGTCCTGAAGAGAGATCGCAGATGTCTCTCGACACAGCACATCGACCGCCGACGCGATGCGCTTGTCTTGTATCGTTCGGTTGAACTTTCTCCAGCGATCGCTCCCGTTGCGTGGAAGCCGCGTCTGGTGGTGCAAATAGCGACAGAGATCGAGCCCCTGGAAAAAGCCGACACGGAGAGACAGAGTTCAGTGCCGATCTCGACCCAACAACAGCAAGCAGCGGCACCCACCAGTGAGAGCCTCTGTGTGACGGAGAAAACGGACCGCAGGCCACGAATAAACTGCTTCTGATGGAACACGGCCTCGCGCAGCGCCACGCACTCGCTCTCCGCCCGCTGCCGCTTGCGACGTTCGCTCAGCGCAGTCTCTTTCGCCTGCACGGAGCCTTCGGGCTCTGCACCACGCATTCTCATGAGCTGTTCCGTGAGCCGACCGGCCTCGTCTCGTAGCCGTGCGATCTCGCGCTGTCGAAATATGTTAAAACAGCAAGCCACGTGAGATACTGGGGGACAACGGAACCGATCCGATCGTTATCTGAGACGCACTTTTCTACCCGTGAGCTCTTTCACGGTCTTGCGTCGAGCTGTCGTATGAGGCTCGTTGGGCGGCTCGTGCTTCACATCGCCATCTCCATCGATCAGCGAGAGCAGCTCACTCAGCAGCGCGCTGTCGCCGTCGTGCAGCGCGTCTGCGGGAGAGCTCATGCGGTTCCCGAAGTGAGACCGTCCTCCGCATCGGCTTGGCACGTTCTCATTGGTCAGAACTCATTTTGGCCAATGAAATCTACCTGATCTGGTCGGGATGACCGTCATTTAGCGATCGTGCACCGAGAGACCCATGGCGGAGGCCGACGAGGGCGCGTTCCTGAGCGAGCTGCTGGCGCTGATCGACGGCGCAGACGACGCTGCGTGGGCCGCAGAGCTCCCCGTTGAGGCTGAGGCAGCGTCTGTCGTGGAGGTGGCGAGAGACGAGCCGAAAGCACGGCGTCGGCGAGTCTCGGGCGGTGCGGCCGGGCTCAAGGTGAGGACGAGGAGGTGGCTGTTTTGCGTTTTTGTGGGAGGAGGGCTCATCAAAGCGACTGGACATCCTGTTAGCGCACGCTTGAACGCACGCGGAACGAGGCGGCAGAGCTCACGGATGAGCTCTCCAGACTTCGGGGTACCCGAGGCGGAGATGGAAGCGGTTCGCTTGCGATGGAACTCGCGCTGAGCGAACGCCGCAAGCGACAGCGAGCGGAAGACGAGTGCCGTGCATTACGGCAGGCGGTGTACACGCAGACCCAGTTTCTGCGTGGGCTTCGAACCGTGTTCTCGGCGACACCACAGCTCTCACTGGTGCGTAGCGATGGTGGACGGATGCTGGTCTTGCTTCATGCTGATTCGTTTTGCACTAATATAGAGCCTCGACATGTGTCGCTACTTGCATCGCCACACACGTCTCCCACGCCATGCTCACTTTCGTCAGGGAGAGTTCGCAAGCGAGTCGCAGGACGAGCGGATGCGGGCGGCGATGGATGTGCTGTGTCGCGAGACCGAGGGGATGAGTCTCACTGATCAGCCACACGACAACGCGAAGGTCCACGGCGAGCGCGTCGACGACGCTAATAGCCGCAGCACGACCTCAATGACCGTGTACACTGTGGATACCACCGACATCCGCGCTGTGGTACGCGCCGTGTGCGTCGCAATCCGAGATGTCGTCACGATCTGTCCCTCGGGCCACCCGCTGCGCGTGTCTCGAGACATAGTGGACGTCGAAGCCTCCTCGTCAGCCAATGTCTTGTACCGCGTGATGGACGTGAGCCACTGCTGCCCTGAAACCGGTGAGGAGCTCACGATCGAGTCGCACGTGGTCACATCCTACAAGATCTTTGACGACTACGCGGTGGTCATGTGGGATTTTGTCGACGCGGACGATCTCCATCCGACACCAGACTCGACCAATGTGACGAGAGAAATCACCGGAGCGTACGTATATCTCCTCCCCAGCTACCATTGATGATGGCAGTCACATACTCTCGTGGTTGATGACGCTGTAGGTGCATGATCCGACGTGAATGGTGTGACGACGGGGTCGAACGAACCGTGTTTCGCTCGCTTTCCACGAAGAAATTTCGTTTCCGCAGTGCTTTGTCGCCCGAGAAGCTGCGCAAGTTTGCGTGCATTGCCCACCCTCTATCACTCGTGCGAGGCAATGAACTACTCTTCCGAAGGATCGTCTTCGAGCAGTTGGCGGCTGAGCGGGCACTTCAGGGGCCTCGTTGTACGTAAAGTATACTCGGGCCTTAATTAAGGGTTGTGCACCACGTCAATGAAAAGTGAAACAAAAGTCAAGTTGTCAATCTAGTAGTTTACAATGTTGGCAACCCGCTAAGCTTTATCCGTGACTAGGTAGCATCTGTGTCCTTGTGTACACATCCTTCTCGATCGCGAGTTGTTCGAGAACGATTCGTCGAAAAAGCATCTCGTTCCCACGCACTAGAGCCATTGGGTGTGTGATGCACGAGAAGCGACGAAGCTTATTTGCCGACTCCTGGTTCATGAATCGGAATTTTTTAGTCGCAAGCGAGCGGAACACAATGCGTTCCACGCTGTCGCGACACCACTCGCGTCTAACGAGGCACCTACACACAGAGCACTCGAATTAACCTCCACTTCACCTGTAGCAGCTCCTAACTGGTGCTGGACGTACGCTCCTGTGACCTCTCGAGCGATGTTGGTCGTGTCGGACGTTGGGTGTAGCTCGTCCACGTCGACGAAATCCCACAACACGATAGCGTAATCGTCGGTAAGCTTGTACGAGGTCATGATGTGGGTCTCGATCAGGAGCTCTTCCCCGATGCTCGCGCATGGATGGTGCACACGCATCACACGGTAGAGCATGTTGCTCGCGGGCGAGGCCTCGACGTCGATGATGTCCCGCTCCACTCGAAGTGGATGGCCCGAGCCGCAGATCGTTGCAACGTCACGGACCGCAATACAAATGGCACGCACCACGGCGCTGAGATCTGGAGAGTCAACAGGGTACACAGCCATCGAGGTGGTCGCATAGCAGTCATTGCTGTCCGTTGTCTCGCCGTTAATGAACGGGCTCTGGCTGGACGACTGCTGTGCTTGCTCAGTGTCTTCTATAATGTCTGACACAGTCATGGCCTCTGTCTCGTGACAGAGCACCTCCATCGCGGACCGAAGCCTCTCATCATGAGCTGTGAGGTCGAATTCCCCCCACCGCAGACTACGATTGCGAGCGAGTCGCGTGTGGCGGTGTAGGTATCGACACAGATCCAGGCCCTGTGCATCACACGTTCGTCCGTACGTTTAACGTTAACGCCCGTGCAGCCATCCGCCTTCAGAGCACTATCTCAGAGTGACACTCACCAGTGCGAAGCGAGGCGTCTCCGAGAACACGGACCGCAGCCCTCGAATAAATTTCCGCTGCGCATACACTGCTTCCCGTAATTTGCAGCATTCTTCCTCCGCGCGCAGACGCTTGCGGCGCTCGTCCAGCGCGAACTGCTTGGCCGTGAGCAGTTCCGCACCGTGGATCGTTCGTAGCCGCTCCAGCTGGTCCGTCAACGACGTCGCCTCCACGCGCAGATCGTCCAACGCACGCTAAACACAGAGCCGTCAGTCTCGTTTTCCTCAGCCAGACGAACACGATTGGCGCTGTACCTTCATGCGAGCTGCGCCTCCCGAGGGGACGGGTCGTGATATTGCCGCAGGCGGTGGAGGCGTCAGTGGCGTCGGTCTCACTTGGACTGGCTCACGCGTGTCGTCCTCGACATAATTCAGCGCCTCGGTGGCCGTCGCGGCCGCGTCGGGACCGTCCAGCAGCTCCAGCAGCTCGCGCAGGAATGCGCCGTCGTCCTCCGCGACGTCCGTCATTTTGGAGAATACGCACGTGAGACGTTGGGCTTGGTGACTAATCGTCTGATCCCATTGAACGAAACTGAGATGACCGTTCTCGCTTCCAACCAATCACGTATCTTGATGACGGTCTCAGCCCGTCGGTCTCCGATCTGATTCCGCCATCCCTCACCACAGTCTCACCTCAGAAGGCAAAGGAGCAAAATGGACGACGGGAGCTACGACGTGACGGGCGGCGACGACGCGCTCTTGGCGGACATGCTGGCGCTGCTGGAGGACGACGACTCACTTCATCAGCTTTTCCCTCCACGGACAACGTCGCCCGCTTTGCCGGTGGTGTCGCCGGTCTCACACGAGCCCCCTCCCAAGAAACCCACGCGCGGGATTGGCAGCACCGCGCGTCGAAAAGTTGGGAACCGCACGCTCTTCCTTCTCGTGTGGTGATCGATGCTAATACTGCTGCGTGTGTATGGTGTGGAGCAGCTCGCGATCGACGCGCTGCGTGCCGAGCTCCAGCAGCTGAACGATCAACTGGTCCGTCTCCGGGGCAGCGACACGGCGCTCGCTGGCGACTCGTTTCAGTGCGCAAAGGAACACGCGATGGGCGAGCGGCTCCACCGGCGACGTGCCGAGCAAGAGTGCGACGCGCTGCGACGAGCAGTATTCCAGCAGATGCAGTTTGTTCGAGGTCTGCGTGGGCTCGTCTCGGGAGGGCCGGGCGCCTCACTGGTGCGTGTCCTCGCTCGGTCTTGGCGTCTGGATCAGTGCTAATATTCTACTCGGTAGGGTCTCAACCTCTGTCACTACCTGCACAACTTCACGCGTCTACCGCGCGACCGCGCGACGCGACAGAGTGAGTACATCGCGCTCTCGCGAGTTGACCGACTGGACATGGCGATGGAGCTGCTGCTGCATGAGACCGGCATGATCTCCGTGGTGGATGCCCATTTACAAACCGATTATACGCACGAATCGGAGATCTCGTGCTCCGCGTCAACCCTCAGTGTATTCACGATGGAGTGCGGGGATGTTGGTGCTGTGCTCGGCGCCGCATGCGTGGCGATGCGCGAGATTCTGGCCCACTCGCGTCCGTTTGAGAACGTCGGTCTCCACGGCGAGATCATCGACGCCGACGTACTCAGCCACAACAACATCCAGTACCGCGCGACCAGTGTGCACAAGCGGTCTGACGAAGCTGGGGACCTCTCCATTGAATCGCTCGAGGTCAGCATCTACAGACTTGCCGATGATGCGGCCGTGATGCTGTGGGACTTTGTCGACGAAGACGACCTCGTGCCGCTTGGAGAAGTGCCCGACATCTCTCGACAAAGCGTGGGAGCGTGCGTCTACGATTGAGAATTTTGTTTCTCGGTGAGAATGTCTGACGCTGGTGGTTGTCTCGTACCAGGTGCTTGATCCGACGAGAGATGTGTCCGGACGGTGTCGCGCGTGTCGTGTATCGAGAGCTTAGCATGCGTCGCTATCTCTATCGGGGCGACGCGCCGTCCCCGCCGCTCAGTGTCCAGCGGTATTTTGCGTCCAAAAGCTCGTCCGTGGGCCCCAATGAGCTCGTCTATCGTGATCTCATGGCCCGGCAGATTCTCCAAGAAGAGAAGGCAACGCAGCGCGTGCCGTAGCCTGTTCTTGTTGCCGAAGTATCAGCTCTGAGTCTGAGGCCACGCGATTCCTCGGTGTGCATGTCACATGTTTGGCCATTCCGCTCCCCTCCGGCTCCGCATCTCCTCCGTGGCCAAGAGCTCTGCTTGCAAATGGTCGGATTCGACGGCGACAACAGCGGCGACGACGCGCTGTTCGCGGAGGTGTTGGCGTTGCTCTCGGATGAGTCCTCGGAGAGCGACGTGGCGTCGAGCTCACCTGTCTCCACCAGCAGCTGCACGCCGCGGCGTGCGTCCAAGAAACCCTACGCGATCGGAAGCGCCGCGCGACGAAAGGTCGGTTCCCCGTGTTTTACATCGAGTCGCTGTTGGTACGATGGCCCACACGCCATTTGGTGATTCTGTAGATCGCACTGGATGCGCTACGAATCGAGGAGCGGGAGCTAAACGAGCAGCTGACGCGGTTGCGCGGAGCGTTGGTGGCTCAAGGAGTTTCGTACCCGTCGATCCGCGAGCGTGTGGCTGTGGAGCGAGCGAAGCGTCGTAGATCCGAGCAAGAGTGCAAGGCTCTGCGTGCTGCTGTGTACCAGCAGACGCAGTTTTTGCGGGGACTTCAGGGGGTCTTTGCGCTCGGACCAGAGACGCCGCTGGTGCGGACCGTATGCCTTTGTGGCGCGATATTTGTCAGCCTAACGTGTTGCCTGTGTCTTTATGTAGACTCTGAACCTCTGTCACCATCTCCATACATTCACGCGGCTGCCACGGGACGTGACAGTGCGGCAAGAAGAGTACAACTTGCTCACGAGTGAGGAACGACTGCACGCAGCGATGGAGCTGCTATGTCGCGAGACGGAGCGGATCTCGATCTCGGATTCGTACATTGAGACAGACTACGAGGAGGAATCAGACGAGGCATGCGCCGTTACCACCAAGAGTGTGTTTGTGCTGGATGACAGCGACGTCTCAAGCGTACTGCAAGCAGCCTGTGTGGCGATCCGGGACATTGTCGTGCGGTGTCGCGCCTACGAATGTGTCGGCTTGTCCGGTGAGATCGTGGACGCAGAAACTCTCAGTGAACGCAACCTCCAGTACCGTGTCACAAACATTCGCCGCAAAAGTACCAACGGAGGCGACGACTTTTCGGTCGAGTCACGGGCCGTGACCATGTACAAGATGATGGGAGCCGCTGGCGTCGTGCTCTGGGATTTCGTGGACGTGGACGAACTTCACGCGTTACAAGCGCAGCCAGATCTCTCACGACAGAGCGTCGGAGCGTGAGTCTCTTCATTTTGGCTCTCGCGGTTGCTTTAGAATACTTGCTCACGCGTGCTCTTTCGTACGTAGATGTTTGATCCAGCGTGAAACCTGCCCCGACGGTGTCGTTCGCACGGTGTTTCGTGAGGTCAGCACGCGCCGCTACGAGTACCGAGGGCACGGGACGCCCTCGCGCAGTGTGGCGCAGTATCTCGAGTCGATGCGGCTGTCGATGCGCTCGAACGAGCTGCTTTTTCGGGATATCATGATAGCAGAAATCAATTGATCTTGGCATTGCAATGGGAGGTTCTGATACATGTATTCGACTGCGGAGCTGGAGTCTCCACAGCTCGCTTCGATACAGCTGGATACGTCGAATCGGGAAGTGCCCACGTGGCGGGGAACTCGTAGGACCCGCAAGATCGTCATGAGCAAGGGCCTCCTCTACACGCTTGTCCAGCAGCACGAGTAAAACTGTTCAACACGATACAAGATACGGTCAGTGGTAATCGCTCAGTCAAGCAAAGGTCGAGCAAAGCATCATGTGAGAAGCCTGCGGCAGGCCAGGCTCATTGAGTTCGAGTCGTCACATGTTGCGGCAGCAGTGTCTGGTGACCAAAAATCGAGTAAACCCCCAGCACCCGATATATGAGTCGGCAGTCGTGCGTAACACCTGGATAGGCCAAGTGTTCAGCGGAACAGCCGTGGGCAGCCGCAACTGCACCGCGGGAGGGAGTCCACAACCTCATTGACATTGTGTCAAAGCAGAGAGACCGTGGGACCGCGGTAGAGCGTTTCTAGTTGCCATGTGGCCGTAGTGGGTGTGATCTGCACTATGGGTTTTCTTCTGTCGCGGTCACGGGGCCGAATGTCGTCTGCGTCTCGTTTGGTCCTTACGGTCTCACCCTATTGAGCGAGACGTGAGGTCTGGGCCAACTGGCATGTCGTCAGCCTGACTTTCCAGTTGGGGGCTGTTTGCGCTCGACGGGAACGCCCGGAAAGACGAATCGCTGGGCGAGGCTTTGCATTCCCGAATCCGACCTCTTGGATCGAGGTGGCGTCGACCTTTCGACTATGCCGCCCGCCCGTTACACCAGTCCGTTCGCGCCACTGGCGCTGACCCTCGACGAGAAGGAGAAACTCCGGCGCATGGCCGAGCAGATCGTCGGCGAGAGGATGGCCATGTACGAGCGATTCGTACGGAAAGACAAGGGCCAGGTGGATCCCTTGTCATGGGCGATGATCTGCGAACACGAGCAGACCCGCGCGTACCAGAACGTCATCGTAGGCGCTGGCACGGGGAACCGCGACATGCAGCTACTGCTCACGATAGGAACGGTGCCTGGTACAGTGCATGATGTGATGTACGGTGCGATTACTCCCACGACCGATGCGTACCGCATCAAGGCGGCGTACGCCAAGGACACAGCGATCGACATGGCCGTGCTCGAGTCGATTATTGAGCCCACTCCGGAGCGACCATGCGAGACCCTGAGTGTGCGATGGGGCGTCAAGGGCGTGCCGACCTTCGTGCGATTCGTGGCCAAGACGAAACACCAAGACTGCGTGTACCTCGAGAGTTCGGGCCTGCGGCAGCTCTCCAATGGCGAGCGTGTAGGGATCCAGCTCGTTCAATCGGTGACATTCGACAAGACCCCCGTGCTACCGCAGTACAACCGCGTCAACACGTCGGTCTGCACGATTTGGCGCCAAAAGGGACCGGACATGGTCCAAGGCTACATGGTCACGTACTTGGAGAAGAAGGATTCGTTCGCGACCAATCTGGTGATCAAGTCGATGGCCGAGGCCTCGATGACCATGGGCAACGTCGTGGAATGTGCGGAGCTGAAGAAACTCACGTGGCTCATGCAACACAAGGCGGCGCGTGGTCACAACGACGCGGACGCGGGTCGAACGACCGCGGAATGCTGCTCGGTGTGCAGTTCGCAGGACCGCTCGGCGCGCCGCGGACGCAAGTCGGCCTGTGCGATTTGTACCAAGTCCGCGTGCGACAAATGCCGCGTCAAACGCACACTGTGCGTGGTCTCACACGACAGTCAGTTGCTCAAGCACGAACTTCGCGTCTGCAGGTTGTGTCTCGCTTCGTCGAGGAAGCTCGACGCGATGACGGTCGCCCAAGCAGAGGTGTCGGGAGGATACGCTCGTTCAGTGGAAGACTGCGCAGACCTCGACACCAACTCCTCGTACTGCACTTGGACTACTGCGTCGGTGACGTCGTCACAGAGCGGCGACGAGGTGTGGCTTCCGAAGCATCGCAGTGATTCGTCAAGCTATAGCGACCACAAGCGAGGCAAGGCGCGGCCCTACTATCAAATAGGCGTCGCCCCACACGGTTAGCAAAAGTGGTTCTACGTACAATAGATGGTCGTACCTTTTGCGTGGTAGAGCTGGTCTCATGATGGGTGAGTGCGTGGAGCGAAATCTTTTTGTGCATGTGGACCAACTCACTCGCATCGCCGTGGGAACCACCGCTTCGACTTCCAGATACAACGATCCCTCGCAGCTCAGCCACCAAGATCCCCCGGGTCTGGTCACCACAACCACCAGAACTGCTGATTTCAAAGCACCCGACCACAACGGAGCTTCTCTGTAGTCGGACGACAGAAATCGGAGTCTGAACCGCACGATCGGCGACTTTCCGAGCGATTTGATGGACCCGACCAGATCGAATCCAGACCGATCTGGTCGACGCCACTCGGTGCACGCCGTGCCAATTATTGCAGCTTGCACGATCCTGAAGGTACAGTATCCGGGGGTGTACAGTCCGCTCAATCATCGAGAGACAACAAAAATCGACCTCGACACCAAGTCATCACACCGTTCCGCAAATTGCGGGACCATCCAGTGGACTGGCCTGGCTGGACAGCCGCGTCTGTGGCGTCGTCGTATCAGCGAGCCCATGCATGGGATGTACTGGATGAAGGGAATTGGATCTATTCCGGTCAGCGTCCTCAACTATTGTGGCACCATTCAAAAGAACTGTGATTGGGTAGGAGACAGTTTCTTTGGGCGTGTCCAAGTTGGACAGTCCAACTCGATGGCTCGTGCGTGCCGACGAGTCGTCGGCACAACGACAGCCACTGTCGTCAGCACGCACTTGTTTCCCCATCTACTCACATTTTGTCAAAGCATTGGTTGGGTAGAGTTGTACCCGGTTAGAAAGTGCGGATTGGCGTTTCCCGCGAGGGAAATTTCAGCCGGGGAACTCTTCCCGGTCCACGGGGGCCGTCCACGCTGTACAGTACTGTACGGTTGGCCAACTTCCCACCACGACCACCAATTCCAAATTGACGACTCTACGTGCTGTTCCCTCGAATCCGAAATCTCACAGGTGAGACTTGGAGACCGTCGTGCCGTGGTGCCGTTGTTTTCTTTGCCTCGTGACTGACGTGGTCCGTCGCTTCCGGAAGGAGTAGTACAGTGTCAGTACTGTACAGTAGTCTCGGAACCCCGTGGAGCTTCACTGGCGGTTCCGATCCCGTGTTTCAATCAGAACTCGCCTCGTGTTGGCACGAACCCCAAACGAGCGCCGTGTCAAATAGAGAGGCTGTTTGTTTGACAGGCTCTGGTTGTGGAGACCGCCCCTCGGCGCAGCTGCACCCACGACCAGCTGGCGTGTATTTCCTCGTCTGCTGCTGGATTGATGATCTTTGCTGTGGAGACAACACGAACAGTTCTCGCCCACGCACATACACGTGACCCTTCTGATGGCGAGGAAATGCTGATCGCTCATACAGTACAAACAGACACAGATGCTACGTACTGTACAGTACACTGTATTTACCAACGCGTGGCCACCCCACAAACTGCAACGCGAAAAACCGTCTTCTCCTGGCAGTGCGGCATGGCGTACTGTAGGCGGCGTGGGTACAGTCACTCCACGGAGGCAAAATACAGTGCACCTG
>JAADVY010000906.1:0-11456 GCA_023336035.1 Pythium plurisporium
CATGCCGACTCCCGTGGTCGCGCCTGAAAACTAGGCTAGTTCATAAATACACTTTCAAACGACTTTCGAAAAAAAAAAGTTGGCAACCCTTCTCGACCGCCACACAGCGGGGGCCGGACGACACGATGGAGAACTACACGATCTACGACGAGATCGGCCGCGGCACGCACTCGTTCGTGTACAAGGCGCGCCGCAAGCGCTCGATCGAGTACGTGGCCGTCAAGTCCACGGCCAAGTCCCGCATGGAAAAGGTGCGTGGTTTCGTTTCGGTCCACGGCCCTCCAAATGGCTGCTGTTTTTTTTCACACAAGACGAACTGTCTAGATCCTCAATGAGGTGCAGCTTCTCCACCGACTCGACAGTCGCCACGTGCTCAAGTTCTTCAATTGGTACGAATCGCAAAACCACATCTGGCTCATTTTCGAGTACTGCATCGGCGGCGATCTGCTCAACTTGATCACGCAAGATCGGCGCTTGCCCGAGGCGGCGGTACGAGCGTTTGGACGCGAGCTGCTGGCGGGCTTACGGTATCTCCATGAGAATGGGATTCTCTATTGTGATCTCAAGCCGGCCAACGTGCTGATCGACGAGTGCGGCTCGCTCAAGCTCGCCGACTTTGGGCTCGCGCGGCGGATCCCCACGGCCGAGAGCATGGCCGGCAATCAGGTGCGAGGAGGCGCAGATGACGGTCAGCCCTCATAGAACGTACTGACAGAAGGATGGCTGTAAAGTTGGCGTCGGGATCGCCCAACTACATGGCCCCCGAGCTCTTCCAGCCGTACGCGGTCCATAGCTTCGCGTCGGACCTGTGGGCGCTGGTGAGGCAGCGTGGGTTCCACTGCGCTATGGACGGTACTAATTATTGGCTTCTCACAGGGCTGCGTGTTGTACGAGCTCAGCACGGGGCGACCGCCCTTCACACATACGTTTTTCCCCGAACTCGCTCGCATTGTGAGGTTCTTCGAGAGGCGGTAAAGGGCCGAGCCGCCAGAGCTGAACGTACCGCTGACTTGTTTGTCCTAGATCCAAAATGAGCCGCTCGTGATCCCTCAAGAGGGGTACGAAATCTCCGCAACGTTTGCCGATTTGCTGCATAAATTGCTGAAAAAGGATCCGTTTCAACGGATCGCATGGTACGCTTTTGAATGCGGAGCGTGGGTACAAAAGTGATTTGAAGGCGCTGACACTTGCAGTGTAGGGACGAACTACTGGGACATCCGTTTTGGTCGAGGTGTGAGCCTCTTGAGATCAATTCGCTGCCCTCACAACCACTTTTTGACGCGTCAAGTCCAGAGAAGTACCCTATTCACCCACACCGGCCGGTTTCGTTCATTGGGCTGATATTGCTCTCATATTCTGCTCTGTAGTCAAGAACTGCACACTGAAAGTGAATCTATTACCATCCAAGACCCACCTACTGCCCGCAGCACCCCAGTCGTGCGAGGCGAGGAATCGTCCGTCACAGAAACAGCATCCGACGGAAGTGACAGCCATCACCAAAGCGATCACGACGATTCCGATCGCGACAGACCAGCGAAGAAGCGTAATGAGGATTTGAGTGAATCGGAAAGTGACAGCCACGATGAAGTCGTTGATGAAGCTGTGGGCAGCGCCAAGGTGGTGCGTCCAATTACTGCGCCCGCTGTGCTGGAGGAACGATCTCGACGGCATCCTATCAGTCAGAGAAACGACGCCGAACCTCATGCACCACCTCGCACGCGAACAGCACCGTCTGGTGGGAGTGAGAAGCGGGGCTCAAAATTACTGAACTCGGCTTTAACACGCAAGCCATCACTGACCAAGGCGTCGCGGCTACTCTTCACGGCAGCCGATGCCACGGTAAGGCCAATCGCGTATTGTGACGACATCGAAAGTGTTGAAACACCGATCGTCCACACAGACCAGCTCGACTTTGAACCCAGTTCTCCTGAAGACTTGCTTGCGTGCACGACAGAAGATCTCGAATACCATCTCAAGAGCATCTACATCAGTCTGAAATCGACCGAGTTAACCGCATCAGAGAAGAAGAACGTACTCGCGCATCTCTTCTCTCTGAGTCTGACACCGAAGCTTGCGAACGTCATCCTGAACAGCTCGTTGTTGACACTCCTTGTGAAATTGCTTCGTCAAACGCACGCCTCAGCATCTCCGGACAGCCGCGTCGATCCTAGTCTTGCACCTTTAATCATGCTAGTTCTTGGTGTACTCTTTCGATTGGGCACATTCATCTCGACACCATCGCCAGAGCACATCCAACATCTCGTCGGGTCGCTGAATTTTTACCTACACGAAGATCAAGTTGACAGTCAAACAAAAAATGTTAACCCAAAGCGTCGAGCAGCGGCATGCTTGGGCGAGTTGCTGTTCTACTTGGCAGCTCAGCGAACCAGTAGTCTGGTCCCTGCTGGGGCCGCTGCGATTGTGAAAGCACTCGATGCAAAGGATCTTGTCACAAGACATTATGCCGTTCGCACCGTGACGAACATTCTTGCGCGCGGCTCGGACGAGAGTGTGCAAGCCGGGTTGGTGCATGAACAAACTGGGCTAGCTCTTGTTCGATGCCTGTCGGCTGTCAGCTCTGTTGGCGATCAATCGCAGCTATTCATGACAAGCGTCGTGCAGGCTCTCGCACAGATCTTCCGACAGGTACGGGTGTCGCCCGAGCGTGGCGACGTGTTGGTACGAACGAAACTGTCTCTGCTGACTGCTGTTTCAAAATCTTCACTGCTCGCTTCGCTGTGGCGTGGAGCTGCCAGTGGCCACAAGGCTCCTGAAATGGCGATTGCGTGTTTGAACGTGCTCAACAGTTTTCTGGAGATGGGCATCAGCAAGGAAAAGGATGAAGAGCCATATCCAACGATCACAAAGCACAAGCGACTGCTTCTAGAGAAGTACGTTGACATGGTCGAACTCGTACAACTGCTCGAAGCACGATCCAAGTATGATGATGCCGACGAGATCACAGCTCGGCCGATGGCTGACACGGACGAACGGGAGAAGCATGGCTCGTCGACAAATGAATCACGCCGTAGATACGCCCACCAAGATCCAGCAACTCCGACTCTGTTACGAGCAAAAGCCATCTTGTTTGTGCACTTCGGCATACAACACAGTATGGCGTTTGCGAGGCAGTGCGTTCGAGGCCAAATTGTGGACAAGATTGAGATTTCTCTATCTCCGTTCAGTTCTATGCTTCGCTCGCATTTGCCCAGCCCCACTTCGATCAAGAATGAGTCAATTGGCCCTTTATCCGTTGCGTCGCCTCACCAGCTGCCGATTCTCGACCACTACGTCCTTCAGTGTGGCCAGAATGTCGTCCGTATTTGCATTCGAACGGCGCTGAAAATGAGTGCGGAATGCATATCTTCGAGCAACTCTATTGCATATGAAGATGGAGATGAAATTACGGGGCAGCCGTTCACATCACTTATTGCCTCGGAACCATTTCAACTCTTCGAACAGCTCATCAAGAACCCGACGTGCTGCACGCAACTCTGCTACTTCTTTCTGGTGAACGAAGGCAAAGAGTTTCGCTACTTCATTCGGCTCATGAGCAAGCTACTCACGTCGTTCTCATCCGAGACACTTGCTGCTATGGGGTCGAGCGTCGGGGCCGTCATCTCGAGGCTGCTGCTTCGTCTATTTCAGAGCTCGGCCTCGGATGCAGCTGCCTTAGTGGCGACTGAACCAGTTGAGTTATTCTCCCATCTCTTACCGGCGGTTGTGGTTCAACTGCTTTATCCACAAGTGCAGCTGGATGGCGGGGCAGAAGAAGATGATGACGACCACTCGGTGAACTGCATCCAGTTGGTGTACTTGATAATGCTTCATCTCGACTACGAACTCAACCAACCAGCCACGATCGAGCGCGATCGGTTTGTGGAAGACCACCTCATGCCGTGCTTCAAGCTGTTGATCGGTTCCACTCGGCAGAACGAAAACGTCTGGCGGTTTGCACTGGAACTACTTCATGGACTAGTCGTGCGTGATCCAGCGAGTGTCGCCATATTGACCGCTCAGGGGCTCGTCGGGCCAATCGTTGCGCTGCTCAGTGCACCGAAAGCACTCGACTATCACTCACTCCCTCCAAGTGCCACAGCTTTAGTGAGGGAGGTTGTGGACATGCACAAAAAGTCCAACTCCCTCGACTCACTGTACTTGCACCACATTGCGCACCATGTGAATGCAGGTCTCGATTATATTGCGAAGTCTGGTATGCTTAGCTCGGGAACTGTCCACGTTCTCGAAGTGCTCTATATTCTGCTCTTCAATCGATACGATGAGCGACGTAAAGCAGATGACTCGAGCCGCCCCCCGCCAGATTTTGGAGACCTCGTGGAATGTGGCCCACAGATCTTGCAAATTTGTGCACACGCCGATTCGATCTCAGCCGACCACGAACCGCAAGATTCACCACGCGTGGTGCACCACTCGGCAGTTGTCCAGCTCGAAATTCTCGACGTCGGATCAAGATGCCTGATTTTTCTCTCTCAGGTGAGTACTGTCTCAACTTGCTGTCTTTCTATCCGAGATGTGGCTTCAACACTGATGGCAACGTGGGTGGCCTGTAGATCTTTGGCGCTCGGCTCAATGAGATCTTATTTGGAAGCAGTTCTTCGAAAAACTGCCAAGAAATCGCCAGGTGCGAAAGCCCCTCCTGCGCGCTACACACTTTGCTGATCCGCTAACTAAAAGACTGTCTGCTTAGAGCATTTGTTGCTTGCCTGCGATCACACCACGACCGTGTGGTCCACCATGTGCTACTCACAATCAAGAACGCGCTGCGCTGCGATAGAAAGAGCGACGCTCCTTTTGCTCGTCGTTGGCTCCAGGGAGACGACACGGCAAAGGCAGAGATCACGCGGATTTCAAAACGCCGCATCTCACCATCAGCCAACCGCGAACTGAGAGCCGCGTGCGAGCAACTCGTGAAAACGGCGTCTGAAATAGTCACCCACCTTCAGAGCACACGGTGAGATGTGAGACAACGCATCAATACTTGTACGCATATCACGTTGCGTCATGGCGGTGGCCATGACGCGAATACGTTTATTACTCCGCCGAGACACCGATATCAATGGACCAGACTGTCCCGGGCTTGAAGAACTTGGACAACGCGCTTCGATCCGTCTTGCCCGTGAGAAGCTGGTTGCTAGGATATGAGTAGATCTTGATTTGGGAGGGAGCAAGGCGGGCGACCTCCTCGGTCTCATACAAGAATCCTGCGCAGCGCCACTTGACTTCGTCAAAACCGCCATTGATAGACTCCATGTTCAGCTCCATCTTGCAGACGTCCTCGTTTGATTGTCCCATGCGACGCAGACTGACGGTGCGGGGCTTGTTCTTCGTTGAGGAGAGCGAGGAGAAGCGCTCGTGAAATTTCTTCATCAAACCACCACTACGTGTGGATGATGATGATGAGGACGGAGGGCCAGTGATACTGGAATTGGCTTCGCCTTCACTGAAATTGCTCGAGTCGCCCAAACTGATATCACTGCCTGTGTCTTCACCACTGCCGTAACCACTTGAGTGGCCAGTCTCGCCATCTTGTCCATTCTGACTGGACGAAAACCGCGACATCTTCTGAACAGATGCACTCGTAGGAGTTAAAACTCCAAGAGAGCCTGATCCTGTGCGTGACGCTTGATCTTTCTCTGAGGCACCCGGACCGTGCGACCCTGAGGCACCGCCACGCGACAAGAAGTTCCTTGTGGTTGCCAGAAGTGAACCTCTACCATGCGCTTGCTGCTGCGCTGCTTGCTCTGCAATCCGTGCTTTCGCCGAGAGTGCAGCCTGCCTGGCTATCCGCATCACTGCTTCATTCATTGAACTTTGAAACAGAGCCTCTTGTAGGTTTTTCAGAGCCTCGCGCATGTTCTTCTCGTGTCCGGATTCCGCAATCGCCTCAAACATCTGATACTTCTCGGAGCTTTGGGAGAAGACACCGTCGTGCCGGGAGGCTTCACTCAACTTCTCGGTCAAAACATACTTCAAATACTTCACCCTCAACGCCTCTGATTCAAAGGATGGCTGCTGGTGCTGATGATGATGTTCTTCATGGTCTCTTGTGAGCATCGATCGGTAGTCCTGCAGCGATGCATGGAAACTCTTCTGTACTGCGTTGGCCTGTGATGCGAACTACCGTTAGATGCGATCGGATTAGCGATACAACAAGCATCGTCTCACCTCCTCGATGACTCCGTTCATCGACATCGCAGCGAAGGAACCCCCCTGATATGAGGATGGCTTCGGAAGCAACGTATTGGAGACTGAAGCCGTGCACGCCGGGAATGCGGAAGAGAAGAATGCATTGAGGTTTGTCGGTACCTCGAGAGCGGGAGACTGCGTCACGACGGGAGCCGCCCAATCGGATGAGCTTGCCACGTCTCCTGTCTCTGGAGTTGAGGTTGATGTCCCCCAGTGTTCAGATGTTGGGGTGGGTGAGAAATCACCAAAATCATCATCATCATTTACACCCGCACTTCCCCAAGTAGACCCACCTCCGAAATCACCGAAGTCGTCGTCCTCTCCTGCTACATGGCCAGAAGCTGCCTGTGTAAACCCACCGAAGCCATCGTCGTCTTGAGCCGTGCCTGATCCGCCAAAATCACCGAAATCGTCGTCACTCTCCTGTATCGCTGAAGACTGGCCAAAGCCACCAAAGCCGTTTTCTTCATCGTTTTGTGTTGTAGTTGACTGAGTAAATCCACCAAGATCCTGTTTGCTGTGAGCTCGACTGGTCGCGGACTGGTCAAATCGATCAACGCTAGTCTGAATTCCTTCAGTCACGACCTGGTCATCAAATGCACCTAACGTTTCTTTAGTGTCGTCCATCGTCGTCTGGTCGAACGCGCCGAATTCATCACTGCTGTTTAAGGCACTGGCCTGACCGAAACCTCCATCTTCAGTCTGGTGTTTTGGAACCACAGCATCGCCACACGAAGTCCCAGTATCGTTGCGTCCGTATCTTTGGCCGTCGAGATAATCAGTCTTAGTGCCATCGCGATCACTCTGAACCTCGTCAGCATTGTTGGCGTCGTCAACCACATCATCAGCGCCCACCACACCCGAAAGCGCTAACGGCGAGTTTGCCACCTGTGACGGACCAGAATCAACAGGACTAGTCGATTCTGCTGCACCGTCGAGCATATTGCTCCTACTGTCAGAATCGTCATCCACATCTTCATCTGGTCTCGGGCTCTGCTCTGCCTGCTCAAATGAAAACGACGAGGAAGTACCAGCAATGAAGGTGAACGCGGAGCCCGCAACCGAACTACCCGTCGAAGAAACGACGCTGGCTGGGCTGGAAATGACCTGGTTAGATTCAACCCCAGGTTCACCGACGACTTCGCGAAGATGAAAGTGCAGGGTCACCTCAGCTGCGTCGACGTTGTTACGGGTAGTTTCGTCGTCGCTATCAACCACTTCAGCGTACAAGGCAGCTGCCTCTTCATCAAAAGTCGGTTCGAGATGCTCCTCATCTTCAACGTCATCCGATCCATCTCGTATCACTGTGAAACCTTCGAGTTCCTGGGTATGGCGCAAAGTAGAGGGAACATCGACCGAGGTTGACAAGACTGTGTCTTGTTCAGCGATGGGCTCATCAAACTCCGTATGGGCCACGGCATCAGTGCTACTGGCATCTTCGTCAACCTGAGTTTGTGCAGCAAATTTCTCACCTTCGATAACTTGAGTGAAATCATCCGTCAGTTCTTGACGATTTGGCCCGCACTTGCCGGTCGCCTCGGCTAAAGCTTCTCGGAGATCAGTGCTCTCACCAGCTGATGGGGACGATTCGACACTTGATCCGAGTGAAACGTGCCGAGTACTCTCATGCGCAGCAAAGGTTTCACGGGAGACTTCCATCTCACTCTCAACCTGTGATGAACTGGGAGACATCGATGCAATTCGATCAGAGAGTCGGGACTGAACAGACACGGACAGTTGTTTGGATTCCCCTGTCGCGTGGTCGTGAAATTTTGGTGCGACAACATCGTACACAGCCGTCATCTCGGTGCGATTCTCTGTGCTGGAAGTATCAACCTCGGCATTGAGTGAGATCTCAGACAGCACAGATACGGGCGACTCAGTGGCCGCAGAAGGCTGT
This sequence comes from Pythium plurisporium, assembly GCA_023336035.1. Classification (NCBI taxonomy): domain Eukaryota; phylum Oomycota; class Peronosporomycetes; order Pythiales; family Pythiaceae; genus Pythium; species Pythium plurisporium. Next base: position 8,108 of record JAADVY010000906.1, read on the forward strand.
TCAGGTTCAGGAGACGTCGACTCTATGTCTTCGTACGACAGGCTTCTATCTGAAATGTGTGGAATCTCGGTGTCAAGCGACTCAGGATTCTGCGTGTACTTCTCTGCCTCGTTATGGAATGCCGCAGGCGCCGATTGTGGAGCGTCGTAGTCTGTGAACACGTCTGACGTCGCCGTCCCCGACCCATCGAAGCTGCTGAAGCTGCCTCGGAACGTCATCGATTCCATCGCGCCTGTGGTTGTCACGAATCCGTTGGAGGGCGAAACAGTCGGCACCGCCGCTGGTACGTCAGAGATCACCGAGAGCAAAGACGCTTCCGGTGCGTCCGAGACCGTCGCTGGTGATACAGCTGACGACGACGACACTGGAGACGGAGATGCAGACAGTTCCAGTGCAGGATCGCCGGTGTGCTGGATCGTCGTCTTGTTGGTACCGGAAGAACCAGCGCCTATGAACAAATCGCCCATCATCATAAACGACGACGTGGATGCGGCCGACGACGGGGCTGGCGCGGCCATCGGCGAGAACGACAGCAAGTCGTCCACCGCGAATGCGTTGCTGTCGCTGTCGCTGCTCGCTGCCGGAGCGCTATGGAACGGTACTGTGTTGCCCATGACCGGCGAGAACGAGATCAGCGGCGAGCCGAGCGCGACGCTCGTGGCGGTGGTCGTCGCACTAGCAGTGGCCGTGACTGGCAATGGCGGGGGCAACGTCATGCTCGTCGTCGGGAGCGGCGCGAACGCATCAAACGCGTCGAATGGATTCGTCGTGGCATCTGCGGAGCTCGCATTACCAGCTGCAGCAAACCGGTCGACGGTTTGCGTCGTGGTGCGTGGCACAGGCGAGTTGAAGTCGGCCGACGACATGCCCCACAGATCGTCGCTTTGCAAGGCAACCGCTGCGCCGTTGGCGCTCAAACTCGCGGACGTGGTGGCTGATGTGGCATCGTCCGCATGGGATGCGCTGGGGCGCGTGTCGTCGAGCGGGAGGTCGTCCATGGGCGGCGCGGCCTCTCTCGGTTTCCCCTTGACGATGCGGGCTGGCGTTTCCCCCCTTGACCTTCACTAGGAGGGGCGGACCCTCCTCGCACGTGTCACGAGACAGAACCGCATAACAAAAAACCAAATGAGCAGTTACAAACAGATACGAACCTGATAGTGAGTGAGCATGGTGCTGTGGGGATAACGTTACCGTTTCAGGATGAGAGAAGGACGACATCGATCGTTTTGCCTTGCAGGTATGTTTATATGTCGAAGTTGTGTCTGTTTATCCTGGCTTACGCTAAGAGGTTGTCGCCCTGGAAATGGAAGAGCGCGACGCTGCCGCAAAAGATCGCAAAGCTCGTGAGCACCTGCGTTCGCTGCGGCGTGAACACGGCCGAGACTGAGTCCTTGACCTTCTGGTACGTCGACTTCTCGGCACGCACGACGGCGGCACCGAGGCCACGGCCGCCCAGCAGTGTCGAGCGCGGCTTGACCACGCCGCCGGCGCTCACCGACCGCTGGTTCGCGTTCAGGCGCTCGTACTTGGTGCGCAGGCTCAACGCCTCGCGGTCGAGCAGGGCGAGCGCGGCCTCGGCCTCCTGCTTCTGCTGCGCGATCGCGATCGCCGTTTGCGTCAGCTTCTCAATCTCCGCCATCGTGAAGTGGATCTGCACGTGGAGCTTGCCCTCCTTGAGCACGACCACCTTGTCCTCGCTCTCGACAGTGGCCTCAGCCGAGACGAGCGTCGGGTGCGGGCCTTCAGCCTCCTCCTCTGTCTTCTTCTCAGCCTCTTCCTCAGCCTTCTCAGCCTCCTCAGCCGCCTCCTCCGACTTCTTCTCCTCAGTCAGCGCAGCATCCTCCGATTTCTCCGCCGTCTCCCCCTCCGCCGCCGTCTTCTCGGTCTCCTCCTCCTCGGCGGACTTTTCCGCTTCCTCAGTGGCCTCCTTGGTCGAGTCGTCCTCGTCAGCCACCTCCGTGAGTGCAGCCTTGTCAACGTGGACGTGCTCAACCTTCTTCAGCACGTACCAACGGTTGATCGAGTTGTTCTGGAACAGCGACGACACCGGAATGCGGAACTCCTTCACTGCCTCGCTCTCTTCACCGTCCTTGGCCACCGGCGCAATCGTAATCGTCACGACTGCCTCGCGCGACTGCACAGGGTCGAACACGACTTGAAGCGGGAAGCCCTCAGCGTCGTCCCAACGCACAGATCGGCGCGGCTTCTCCTTCGGCGCACCCTCCTGCTTCTTCTCCACATTGGCCTCCTCCGCCGCATCGACAGCGGGGGTCTCCTCCGTCCTGTCCTCCGTCTTATCCTCCGACTCCTCAGTCGTCTTCTCCTCGTCGGCGGCCTCCTCGCCCTCCTTCGCCGCCTCCTCCTCCTTCTTCTCCTCGGCCTCTGTCGGTGCCTCCTCCTTCGGTGCCTCGACCGTCGGTTCTTCCGGCTCCTCGTACTCTGGGTCGATCTCCACGGTCACGACGGCATCATCCACGGGCGCTTCACCCTCCACGGTCACGATCTGCAGCTCGAGACGGCCCACGCTCTTGCTCGCGACACTGCCCTCGCCGAGCTCCGTGATGCGCGCAAAGAGCGTCTGGATCTCCTTCTCAAGCGTCTTGACCTCCTCGGCCTTGGCCGTCACCTTGCGACGGCACTCGACGTACTGTTGCGACGCCTTCTCCAGCAGCGCCGACATGGCGGGCACACTCGCGGTCGCCATGGTTCTTTCAGGGCCTCTCTTTTCTCTCTCGCACCTGTGGTGATGATCGGGTGGCCGACGGAACCAACCGCGTTTTGCGAAACCGTAATACCAGATCCAACGCAAACCAGTACTATAGGTGTATCAATTACAGGACGGTGGTTCACACTGTATATTTGAGAGTGTACCCTCAGTATAGGTTTATACAGTCTCCAATTTGAATTGAGTTCCACCCTTTGAATTGGCACTGGCTCTCTGATATTCTATACACCATCGTTTCTGATAGATGGATGAGAACGATGATGATGGTCAACTCGTTGATGCGCAATAAGTGGGCTCTTGCGTGCCTGCCATGAATGCACGCGTGACGACGCCATGCTCGCTGGGACGGAGCACACTGATTTGTGGCAGCAACATGAAGGGAAAAATCCGCATGCTCTGGTCGAAGTTCGAACGGCTTCAAACAAGAGGGTCGCTTGCTCGCCCCCACAGGATCCTTACGGGAGTTGATAACCGCACTACCCCACAGGATAATTGCACTACCTTTTCGACAAAATGTGAGTAGTGGAAGAGTGCCGCTACGTTCGTGCCGACACGCCGACCTCCGCTTCGCTTCGGTGGCTCTGTCGTCGGCACGAGCCTCGCGTACAAAAGGTTTATGAATTC
>JAADVY010000907.1:0-11448 GCA_023336035.1 Pythium plurisporium
ATGGCGGAAGCTTCGACTTTTCGCTCTCGTTCCCGCAGCTCATGTTGATCCTCACACTCGCGACGGTGCCGGTCATCCCGTGCACGTGGTTCTTCATCAAGGAGGACAAGCACCCGGGCGTGAACCTCAAGAACTACATGTTTGAGTTCTGGGAGCTGCTCCAGTCGCGTGCCATGTACCAGGTCATCGCGTACAAGTTCTTCGCAGGCATCTTTGAAAGCTACTCGCAGACAGTCAGCTCACCGATTGCGTCGTACTGGGCTGAGGTCGAGCCGATCAATGACACGATCTCAAGCGTCGTCGGTAACTCGATCTTCGCGTTTATCCTGTGGGGCACCATGAAAAAGGGTCTCCATTGGAACTGGCGATGGATGCAGGTTATCACATTCATCTCTGTGATCGCCATCGACTCGATCGCTGTGTTCCTTACCACGTGGGACATTGTGCGTAGCCAATGGTTCTGGCTTGGTCCGCCAATCCTGGAACAGATCCCGTACGGCGTCCAGTTCATCGTCTCGACGTACGTGGTGGTTGAGCTTGCTGGCGAAGGTAATGAGGGTGCTGTATACGGCCTTCTCACCACGGTCTCAAATCTGTCAAGCACGTTTGCGTCTACCATTACAAAGAACGTGGCGGTCAACTTCAAGGTGTCGAGTGATGATATTGCCGAGGACACACATGAAGTTCGTATGGATGTCACGACTGTTTACCTGCTCGCGTACGGTGCGAACCTCTTCAGCTTCGTCTTCCTACCGATGCTGCCGGCGCAGAAGCGTCAGACTCAGGAGCTCAAGGCCAAGGGTGGCAAGAACAAGACCATCGGCGCGATCACGGTCTTCTACCTCATCTTTGCGTTGTGCTGGTCGATCATGGTGAACGTCATGTCGATCTACCCGAGCACCAAGTGTCTCCGCCTCGTTGGTGGCAAAGGCTGCACGAAGTAAGGTGAGTCATGGATGCTAGCTCTTTGCTTGAAAGCTCCGGCTCGTCGAAGCGCGATATGTCCGACATCTTTGCATTTACTATGAGAGCATTCAATGCTGGCAGGAAAGCATGAACCATAGTTTGAGTTCTACTCGTCCTCGCTCTTTTGAGACCGATAACCAATTGTTACGAACGCTCACTGTTTCTCTGCTCTTTCGTTGCGTTCATTTCACTAATGAATCTCGCTTTGACCTCCAAGCACTAAAGTCTGATGATCAGAATACCAATGGTATCCTACTTTTCCACCGAGTGATGAGGTGGTGAGCTACCGTGGGCCACAAATCAGCGAGCCATGCCAACCACATGTACGCTAAGCGCTCCCATTGAAGTCCCGACTCGCTGAGCCCCTAAGGGGGTCAATCAGGTGGGCTGCGTAAGGAAGTGAGTCTGGTGTCAAACCCGAGCCTTAGTCTACGCTAGGGTACAGTTAACCTTACAATACAACACCAAAAAAAAAAATCTGGTGTCAAGATCATCCACCACGGGTTTGGTCTGTTATGTGTACTTGCATGCACAGACACATGGTGCCCTGATTAATCAACGATTAAGCACCTCTCTAGTAGTACGCACTGTCCACACTGCGTGAGCAGTGCGGACTGTGCAAAGGTATCCCGAGTTTGGAGGCACGGTGCACTAGTGGGCGGCTGAAAGTTGAAGTCGACCATCTCGTGACTTTCCCACAAATGATGACGAAAGCAAGTTGGACACGACGGGGGGGGGAGCACCTTACCGAGGCAAGGCTTGTGCTAACGGTATCATCTGACTGGAGTCAGCATGGCCAAAGATTCGCCGTACCGTGGATAGTGGCTGAATTACTGAGTATAGTTCGTGATAGATCAAAAGGCCACGAATTTGATGCACTAGATACAGTACACGATCCCATACATTTGCGTTCCATGCAGTTGCTGCACACGCAGGGAAACGTAGAGCGGGTGTTCGGTAATAGTCCATTTCGACCCTGACTACTACGCAGCTGTCAAGAACACGCAGCTCGTCCAAAGATCTCTGCATATTTCTGTGTAGTTCGTAGGAGAGTTCTACCATAATTGTCGAGGGTCCTTCGGTGACCACGGACGCCATCGAGCATGCTAACGTGAAACTTTCTCAATGCATAGCCAGCGATCGTCATTGGTCAGCTCGTGAGGAGGCTGGTATTTCATCTTCTAAGTGGATCCCACACTGGCCCAAACACCCACACTCCAAGATTTGCCAGGTCCAGGAGAGGTCCTCAGCTGCACAGCTACATTTTTTTACCTGTTTCACGGTGCTCTTTTTTTCAAGGCGTTTGTTTTGCTTGTCGAACAGTCGTATCCAGTGTATCACACGAGCTCTGACGATCACGGGTGGGACATCATTCTCAAATTGCAACTCAATTTCGAAAGTAGTGAGCTACATTCCCCACAGCACAGTATGCCACAACCAGCTCTGTACTGGCCATTTGGTCGCACCTCCCTGAGGCGGGGGTTCGCCCCGGTGAGCTGGGGCTGTGAGTCGGCCCAAAAATCACTGATGACTCAACTGACTCGTTTATGTGCAATCAGACGCACATAAAAAAGACATAGAGTGAGCTTCTCGGTCTGTTCACCATGCAGTGATTAGTCGAAGTTGAAGTCGATTGTGATTAATGTGCTTGTCGGACGTACACGCAGAGCTGTGCTGACTGGGAATAGGTGTCGCCAAGGAACTGCGAACAACAGAAGAATGCAGGTCATGCATCGGAGTCTGTGTGTCTCCGGACATTCGATAGGTTCGCATCAGCCCATCTCCTCTCTGGCACACACACAATGGTGAAAGTACTGGAGGGTGGAATTGTGCGCAATTTTCAAACAAGTCACATTGTTCGGCGTGGGCTTTGGCTTGCTGCAGCGCACTGTGATCCAGCGGAGATCAGGTTTTTTGGGTCACACCGTAACAGCAGTGAAAAGGACCAAATGTCGGCCGTTACGTAGCATACTGCGTTTGGATTGTGGAGAAATCAGCATCCACGGCGGAGCAGAAAGCCAAGATGCGTGGCGCTTCAGATCGAAGGTCAACAGTAGTATACTCTACCCTCTTCTGCAGTTGTACAGTACACTATACCCCGGGAACAGCATAGAGTAGTCAGCCTCAAAGCCTGATCCAGTTTGTGGATGAAAAGACGACGCAGCTGTCGAGAAGGTGCACAGCTCTTGCGATGATCTCCGTACGTATTGGTGTGGTTCTCCCCCAGACAAACAAGTTACTAGTAGAGGTCCTCTACTAGATCCTCTACTAGAGGGTCATCCGGTGGTACCAGAGGTCATGGCTCAAGCGCGCTGTATTACAAGTAACGAACCAGACTATCGGACGCCGCTCGTTCTCTCTCGCTCTCTTCGTGAGGTCACGCACGCGCCTTCCGTTCAGCTCCGTCTGCTCCAATCCATCACGCCGCTGCAGAATGAATGTACCCCAGTTTGTTGCGTGGGTTCACGATTGGGCAAGCGCAACGTGGTGTCGTGGGCAAGCCTCTGCTGTTAAGTAAGTGCATTCTTTTGTGATCAAGTGCAATCATTCAGTCCATCTTGTAATAATACTTTGGGATATATCGGAATGAATGCTTCTATCGATACAAGTGAAAGTGGCGCTTGTTTATGTACAGATTGATGAGACTCGCTGGATTGTGGATAAAAGAGGTTGCGAACACCCGCTTCCAGAGCCGTGTAGACGACACAGGTGGACCACTTGCTCAAAAAGTCCTAATCAACACCGCACTGTGCACAGTAAGAATCGCTCGCATCACTCTGGGAGATTATTGACCACTGCCTTCCACGCAGTTATGACCACACTGTGGCATCTCCTCGACGGTTTTGTGATGCACTCGGTCAACGAGCGGCGTTCTGACTCTCGCATCACAGATCGTTGGCGACTAGAACGTTGTGCGAGAGTGTATACACGTGCATTGGAGGATGCCTCTGTGTCGCTGTGACCATGGACACGTTCGACGGCTTGTCTACGACATCCGTGAGAGCGCTCAAGTCTTTTCATCCACAATGCGAGTAACTGCTGCCGCATCTACTTTCGAGGGGGCAGAAGTCGCTCGTTGAGATCTGAGGGGTCAAAAGTCGCACCGATAGTGGATAAAAGACCGAACTGTGGGAATGACAGTCACTGCGGACCGCTTTATGCACCTGAAGCTTGAAGCTTCAACTTGTCGAGACTGGAACGTTTTAGACGGCGCACAGGAGCGTCTCCAGGGAATCTTCTCTCTACCCCCTTACGTTCTTGACGATTCACCACAACCGCCCTCCCTGACTAGCATTGACTAATTGACATTTCTGTTCTCCAGACTCTGCTCATTCTCCAATTTGCGGTCCAAGGCTCAAGTCCCCAGTCCTCTCCTCAAGAGAAGCCATGCCGACCAACGTACCGACGCAAGACCTCATCGAGCGCGTCTCGTACGTGTCGTCCACCACCAAGAAAGTTGATGACGACTATGTCGAGGCCAAGACTCCCATGGGAGACATTGAGGGCGGTGCCCTTCGTGCCGGTGGCCGTCCTGACATCTGGAGCCGCGACTACATTGGTGTGCTGATCCAGTACGTCGGCGTCGGTCTCGTGTACGGCACACTTCCGGCCACGGTGTACCCCATGCTTCAGCAGTACCTGAACATGGAGGGAACCCAGGTCGTGTCGGCCAATGTGCTCATCAAGCTCCCGTGGTCGTTCAAGGTCATCTACGGTCTCCTCTCGGACTGCTTCCCGATCTTCGGGTTCCGTCGCCGTCCGTTCATGATCATCGGTTGGACGTTCTGCGCCGTGATGCTTCTCATCATGGCCTGCTTGAAGGTTGGCAAGCCGTACTACATTGATCGCGACCTCCACGACAAGAAGCCGTCGCTGTACACGGCCGAGGACCGACTCAACATCAACGAGGATGCCCGCGATGTCGGTGGCAAGCTTATCGTTCTGATGATGCTTGCCGCTGTCGGCTACGTCGGCGCCGATGTCGCTGCTGATGGGATGGTTGTCGAACTTGCTCAGCGTGAGCCAGAGGCTGTGCGTGGTACCACGCAGACGACGATCTACATGATCCGCACGATCTTTGTGATGTTCTCCCAGCTTCTGACGGGCTTCCTCTTCAGCGGCAAGGACTATGGTGGAAGTTTCGACTTCTCGCTCTCGTTCCCGCAGTTGATGCTCATTCTCTTGGTTTGCACGATCCCGGTCATTCCGTGCACGTGGTTTTTCATCAAGGAGGACAAGCACCCGGGCGTGAACCTCAAAAACTACATCTCCGAGTTCTGGGAGCTGCTCCAGTCGCGTGCGATGTACCAAGTGATCGCGTTCAAGTTTTTCTCGGGCATTTTTGAGAACTATTCGCAGACCGTGTACTCGCCGATCGCGTCGTACTGGGCCCAAGTCGAGCCGATCAATGACACGCTCTCGAGTGTGATCGGCAACCTAATCTTTGCGATCATTCTCTGGGGCACGATGAAGAAGGGTCTCAGCTGGAACTGGCGGTGGATGCAGGCGACCACGATTCTCTGTGTGATTGCTATCGACGCGATCGCCGTGTTCCTCACGACCTGGAACATTGTGCGGAGCCAGTGGTTCTGGGTCGGCCCGCCGATCCTCGAGCAGGTCCCGTACGGCGTGCAGTTCATCGTGTCCACGTATATTGTCGTGGAACTCGCCGGCGAGGGCAACGAAGGTGCTGTGTACGGTTTGTTGACCACCGTCTCGAACCTCTCGCAAACGTTCGCGACGACGATCACCAAGAACGTCGCGGTCAATTTCAAGGTCACGAACGACGACATTGCCGAGGACACGCACGAGGTTCGCATGGATGTGACCTACGTCTACATCCTCGCGTACTGCGTCAATATCTGCAGCTTCGTGTTCCTGCCGATGCTTCCGGCGCAGAAGCGCCAGACCCAGGAGCTCAAGGCCAAGGGCGGCAAGAGCAAGACGATCGGTGCGATCACGGTGTTCTATTTGACGTTCGCGCTGTGCTGGGCCGTGATGACCAACATCATGTCGATCTACCCGAGCACCAAGTGCCTCAAGCTCGCCGGCGGCCGCGGCTGCAAGAAGTAAGCAGTCCAACTGTATGCGGACGTAGTAGTCGCTTTCTGCATCTTCTGCTGAAGTAGGTGGTGCATGAGAGCCTGCCATTTGAGGCAGATAGTGCTGGATACATCAAAGATGATTGTTGTAACTGCCACGGTGCTGATCTGCTAGACCCTCTCCGGTCTGCTGTGGGTGTCTGTAAAGTGTATAGTAATGGCCGTATGCGAAAGAACCTCCTGGTCACAAGCAATACATAGAGCTCTCCTCGCTCCACAGCTTCGAGGGTCTGCGACTGCCCCGAGTTGTCCATACAGAACAGTCGCTCATCACTTTCGGCGACACACAAGGCCATTCGTTCGCAGGTGCACATCGCTGGCCGGGTAGCGCTCGCTGGGATCTCCTCACGTCCTGTGGGATCTCCTCACGTCCTGTAAGTACAAGTACTGTACGAAGGAGATGCTTCCCAGTTCCTTGACCTCCGAAAGTTGGGGTCGTGGTCGCACAGGCAGTGCCACTCTTCTCTGTCGCTCAGGTGAACTGTGTACAGTACAGTGTTCTCAGCCAGTTCCATTTCCACTGGAGTTGCCAAGGCTGGAACGAATGCTGCTGACACCTGCCCGGAAGCTGTCAGTTCGGACAGGTCTCGAGGTGAGCACATGGCCGCCCATCTCCCTATCGGTCTGGATAGGCTGGTGAGCGCAAGTCTCACTGAGAACAGAGCTGTGAGCCCGCCTCTGACATGGCAGTGGACGAAAATGATCGCCATCCTCACGGGAACACGGCAATCGAAGGGAGACGTGAACGCGCCCTCGGACCACGTACAGTCAAGTATAATCGCGAAATACCCAGAGCAACCGCACGTCGCCCAGTGACGGCCCTACTGTAGGTGCAACGGACGATTCTCTCTGTGGTCACCCACACACACACACACGCTCGAGGTCGTGCTCTTGGTCTTTTGCTCGGTTCTGAGAGTGGGGCCGTCGTCTAGAACTGATTGAAATGAGGCGGATAGGGCTGTGCAAGCCCATCCCATCCCCCCATCACGCACTGTGGGATCATTGGCTCCTTTCATCCACAATCGACGACGTAAATCAGTAGCTCTGTCGTCGTATCGATGCTTTTGTGGGGTGTGACCTACCAAACTTGGTTATTTACGTCTCGTGGGTTCAGCTCGGTCTCATCTGAGCCCGCCAGCTGGGCGGTTGGCGAGGATCTGGCTGTGCATGGACGGGTCGGCGGTCGAACCACTGCTTAAAGCAGTCTGCTTTTGGTCGTGTTCGTTCTTCGATCAATCAGCTCACTTCGTTAATCTCCAACATGAATCGCTTCAAACTTTGCCCTCACTTCAGTTTATGAAGCCACGGGGACACGCTGAATCTCCGTGGAAAAAATCCCAAGACGCGAGGCATCGCTGGGGACGCAGGAATCGAGGCGTGGCTGGAATCGCTGGAATTCCGCTCGCGTGAGGCGATGCCCAAGAGATCCCGTAACTCACGCCGTATCAGACGGAGCATACATGGAAACGCCGACGATAGAATCAACGCATCCCCCTGCTAGAAAATGTGCCGATGTTTTCCGTTCTACAACTGCCCTCTGCACAGTAGAAAACAGTGCGAGGCGAGCCCATCGCAACGACCGGGCTGGCCACCCTGGCTTTGACGTTTGACACGTGCAGTCTCAGCACAGTACAGTAGTGTTCAGTCTGTTTGTCGATGATGTTCTGTCGGATAGTAGGCCAAATTAGACGAGCAGTCCAGGGAAATTAGCACCAGCTGCTGCGTCAGAGAGGAGGCATTGCAGTTCACATCTCCCCCCTGTGTGATAGGCGGGGGGCCTCCTGTCTAGAGAGGGGGGGCCGTCTACAGAAGCTCCTTCCAGTGGCGTTCGTCTCACGCCGCCCCCGGCGTCGCCTCCCGACTCGCTTTCCATTCTGCTCATTCTCGAATCTGCGGTCCAAGGCTCAAGTCTCCACTTTCTCCCGACGACGAGATCAAGAGAAGCCATGCCGACCAACGCGCCGACGCAGGACCTCATCGAGCGCGTCTCGTACGTGTCGTCCACGACCAAGAAGGTCGGTGGTGACGGCTACGTGGATGCCAAGACCCCCATGGACGACATCGAGGGTGGTGCTCTTCGTGCCGGTGGTCGCCCGGACATTTGGAGCCGCGACTACATCGGCGTGCTCATCCAGTACGTCGGTGTCGGTCTCGTCTACGGTACGCTCCCAGCGACCGTCTACCCTGTGCTCCAGCAGTACCTCAACATGGAGGGTACGCAGATCGTCTCTGCCAGTGTGCTGATCAAGCTCCCGTGGTCGTTCAAGGTGTTTTACGGTCTGCTGTCGGACTGCTTCCCGATCTTTGGTTACCGCCGTCGTCCGTTCATGATAATCGGTTGGAGTGTGTGTGCGTTGATGCTTTTGATCATGGCCTGCTCCAAGATCGGCAAGCCGTACTACATCGACTCCTCGCTGCACGACAAGAAGCCGTCGACCTACACGCCGGAGGACTGGGCCAACATCAATCTTGACGCGCCGGACGTTGGCGGCAAGTTTATCATTCTCATGTTCCTCGCGGCTGTTGGCTACGTCGGTGCCGATGTCGCGGCTGATGGTATGGTGGTGGAGCTGGCTCAGCGTGAGCCGGAGGCCGTCCGCGGTACGACCCAGACGACGATCTACATGATGCGTACGATCTTCGTGACGGTCTCGCAGCTGGTCGTCGGCTTCCTCTTCAACGGTGAGGAGTACGGCGGCAGCTTCGACTTCTCGCTGACGTTCCCGCAGCTCATGTTGATTCTCACGCTTGCGACGGTCCCGGTCATTCCGTGCACGTGGTTCTTTATCAAGGAGGACAAGCACCCGGGTGTGAACCTCAAGAACTACATGTCCGAGTTCTGGGAGCTGCTCCAGTCGCGTGCCATGTACCAGGTCATCGCGTACAAGTTCTTCTCGGGCATCTTTGAGAACTACGGTACCACGGTCAGCTCGCCGATCGCGTCGTACTGGGCCGAGGTCGAGCCAATCAACGACACGATCTCGAGTGTCGTTGGTAACTCGATCTTTGCATTTATCCTGTGGGGTACCATGAAGAAGGGTCTCAGCTGGAACTGGCGTTACATGCAGATGATCACGATTACGTGTGTCGTCGCGATCGACTCGATCGCTGTGATGCTCACCACGTGGGATGTCGTGCGTAGCCAATGGTTTTGGCTTGGTCCGCCGATCCTCGAGAACGTGCCGTACGGTGTCCAGTTCATCGTGTCGACCTACGTCGTTGTCGAGCTCGCCGGTGAGGGTAACGAGGGTGCTGTGTACGGTCTTTTGACCACGGTCTCGAACCTGTCGGGTACGTTTGCCTCCACGATCACCAAGAACGTGGGTGCTGCGTTCAAGGTCAGCAGTGCCGATATCGCAGAGGACTCGCACGAAGTCCGCATGGATGTGACGACGGTATACTTGCTCGCGTACGGTGCGAACCTCTTCAGCTTTGTCTTTTTGCCGATGCTTCCGGCGCAGAAGCGTCAGACCCAAGAACTCAAAGCCAAGGGTGGCAAGAACAAAACGATCGGCATGATCACGGTGTTCTACCTCATCTTTGCGCTGTGCTGGTCGATTATGGTGAACGTCATGTCGATCTACCCGAGCACCAAGTGCCTCAAGCTCGTCGGTGGCAAGGGCTGCAAGAAGGCGGGCAAGTAAACGACCACTAAGGGAGTCGTACATGAGTAGTATCTGCTAGCCCTTGCGTGGGAACACGCGAGCGTAGAACTAGTTGGTTACCTCATTTCATACAATGCTACTTGTTTCGTGTCCATACGTCGGTAGAAATATTCTCTCATACTGTCGTCGAACTGTTGCGTGGCAAATGGAGTCGTTCCCATTCAGTCATGATGACATACAGATGAGAATTAGTACGAGTACACGAGCCGTACGATATGCCACATCGCCAGACTGAGACTCCTCACTACAAATGTTTGACATTGACGTTTATATCAACCGATAGCAATGCAACGAATGACGGACCACGAAATGGACCATCCTGCTTACTTCTTGCAGCCTTTGCCCCCGACGAGACGGAGGCACTTGGTGCTCGGGTAGATCGACATGATGTTGACCATGACCGACCAGCTGAGCGCGAACGTCAAGTAAAACACAGTGATCGCGCCGATGGTCTTGCTCTTGCCACCCTTGGCCTTGAGTTCTTGGGTCTGGCGCTTCTGCGCTGGGAGCAACGGAAGGAAGACCAAACCGAACAGGTTTGCAGCGTACATGATCAGGTAGACGTAGGTCACGTCCATGCGAACCTCGTGTGTGTCCTCGGCAATGTCATCACTCGTGACCTTGAATGCCGAGCCGACGTTCTTTGTGATGGTCGACGCAAACGTGCCCGAGAGATTCGAGACCGTGGTCAACAAACCGTACACAGCACCTTCATTGCCTTCGCCAGCGAGCTCGACGACGACATAGGTCGCGACAATGAAACTCACACCGTACGGCACTTGTTCGACGATTGGCGGACCGAGCCAGAACCATTGGCTACGCACAATGTCCCACGTGGTGAGGAAGACAGCGATCGCATCGATGGAAAGCATAACCACCAGCGTGTACGCGTGCATCGATCGCCAGTTCCAGTGAAGTCCCTTCTTCATCGTACCCCAAAGAATGATCGCAAAGATGGCGTTACCGACGACACTCGCGATCGTGTCGTTGATCGGCTCGACCTCGGCCCAGTACGACGCGATCGGTGAACTCACAGTCTGGGAGTACTTTTCGAACAGGCCCGAGAAGAACTTATAGGCGATGACCTGGTACATCGCGCGTGACTGAAGCAACTCCCAGAACTCGGAGATGTAGTTCTTGAGGTTCACGCCCGGGTGTTTGTCTTCCTTGATGAAGAACCACGTGCACGGGATCACAGGCACCGTCGCGAGCGTCAAGATCAGCATGAGCTGCGGGAACGAGAGCGAGAAACCAAAGCTTCCGCCGTAGTCCTCGCCGTTGAACAGGAAGCCCGTCAAGAGCTGAGACACCGTCACGAAGATCGTTCGCATCATGTAGATGGTGGTCTGCGTCGTGCCACGGACGGCCTCTGGCTCACGTTGAGCCAGCTCCACGACCATACCGTCGGCGGCGACGTCGGCACCGACGTAACCAACAGCAGCAAGCATCATCAAGATGATCAGTTTACCACCAACGTCCGGCGCGTCCTGGTTGATGAACTTCCAATCGTCCTCCGTGTAGAGCGACGGCTTCTTGTCGTGGAGCTCACGCTTGATGTAGTACGGCTTGCCGATCTTGGAGCACGCCATGATCAAAAGCATGACGGCACACATGGTCCAACCGATGATCATGAACGGACGACGACGGTACCCAAAGATCGGGAAACAATCCGACAAAATACCGTACTCGACCTTGAACGACCAGGGCAAGTTGAG
>JAADVY010000908.1:0-11432 GCA_023336035.1 Pythium plurisporium
CCCAGTGAAACTGCGTGCACAGGCGACGGGAGCGGCGGCAACCGAGCGATCTCTCTCGCATACTGCACGACCGCGTCATGCGTGGCCTTGATGGTGCTGACTGTTTCCACGTGGCGTGGACTCATCCTGATTGGTTGTGTGGGCTGGATATAATACCGCGATCGGTGCTCGTTGCCCGACGCTTGGGATCAGTTCAGTACACATCTGAACCCCCCGCAGGTTGACAGTACTGTGAATACGAACCCATGGTAATGACACACCTAGCGGGGGCAAAAGGCTAATGTGTATTTACGTTGCTTGTTGAGGTCTTGTGTTTGGGTCGTGCCTAGGAAATGTGACTAACTACTTGGAACTTGGACACCTCGAGAACTATGGCATTGAGAGGCAACAGGCGAGCCCGAATTTGTCAAGCAAATATCAAGTCCCACGTAGTAATCAGGAAATTCAAGCTCTCTCAGACGAATTCTTACAAATGGATGCTCGGCACATCCAGTCATGGACGCTCCTCCTTGCACGCTATAACTGCGCGAGTACTACGCTAGAATCCTCACAGACTTCGTTACATCGAGTATATTGAAAACACAACACAGGAGGAGGAGATGGCGAGAAAGCTTTCGACGTGGCACTAGAACGATTATAGGGTGACAGCCTGGTCCTCCATCGCGTTGGTCCATGCGAGGTGGATGACGTGAAGGGCCTCAGCTGCCGTTGGCCGGTCCTTCGGGTCAACCTCCACGCACCGACGCGCGAGCTCCTGCATCTCCTTGAAGAACGGCGACTCCGTGATCGCAATGGTCATAGCACCGAGCGACACGAGCTGCAGCAACGTCGTCTGATTGATTGGCTCGCCCGTCTCATCCAACTTGGCGTGCGCGTACGGAAGCAACTGCGTGTCGAGCTCCGACAACAGCACGCCGAACGAGAACATGTCGGCCTTCTCGTCGTACCGCTCGCCGAGCGTCACCTCTGGTGCCATCCACAGCGACGAGCCAATGCCCGAGGTCATGGTCTCATCCGCACGTTCCCGCGAGACGCCAAAGTCCGTGACCTTGGCGTTCATGTCCGCATCCAGCAGCACGTTCTTAGACTTGAGGTCGCGGTGGATCACGGCCGGCTGGAGCGAGTGCATGTACATGATCGCGTGCACGACGTGGAGCGCGATCTTGACCTTGTCGACATCAAATCCATGGGGACGTCCATTGGCCTCGAACTGTGCCAGCAGCGATGTGAGGTCGCCACCGGCCATGAACTCGGTCACGACGCAGAGCTCGGCCAGCGACTCCCACGCGACACCGACAAAGCGTACGATGCGCGGGTGCTCGAGCGCCGACATGAGCTTGATCTCCGACTGGAACGCCTTGATCTGGGCCATCTCTTTGCGTCGCGACGGCAGCAGCGTCTTGATCGCGACGTCCTGCTTGTGGTACTTGCCACGGTACACTTCCCCGAACGCGCCCGAGCTGATGAGCTCTCCTCGGACGACCGACTCGAGCGGGATACGAACGACCATGAGCTCCTCGTCGTCCCACGCGGAGCTGGCACTGGACACGTACTTGGCACCCGCCACCATGGTCAGGTTGCCAGTCATGTAGCTCGAGCCGGCCGTGTCGAGGTCCGAGCGATGCGATTCCAAATCGGCCGGATCGAACCGGTCCGACTTGTACATTTCCTGGACCTGGTTCCGCAGGCGACGCACGTACATGATGACGGCGACGACCAGAACAAGCGTGGCGGCGACACCAAAGGACATGCCGACACCCGTGATCGTTCGGACTGACGACGGACTCGAGCTGTCGTTGTCCCGCGTCCCCGAGTGTGACGAGTCCGTGAGCTTCTCCTGGTCGGAACGGGACGTCTGGTCCGAAGTACCGTCACTACGCGTGTTGGCAAAGTTGGCGGCCTTGAACGAGCTCTGGTTCGAGTCGGGGGTCGGCGAGGGCGTCTCCTCGGTGGTGCTGAACGGGTGGGTCTTCCCTCCGACGTCGAGCGAACCGGCCGAGACATCCGGGACAGGCGTCGCCTCCTCGGTCGGGGTCGGTGTGGGCGTAGCGTCCTCGGTTGCAGTCGGGGTTGGGGCCGCCGTCGACGACGCTGGCGTTTTCGTTTTGGAAGGAACTGGAGCCGGAACGGGGACTGGCGCTGGTGCCGGCGCTGGAGCCGGAGCCGGAGCCGGCGCTGGGGCCACGGGAGCAGGCGCATTCGTCGGGGCCGGCACGGGCGCTGCGGGAGGGAAAAGTGGCGCGAGTGTCGGCCACGACGGCGGCAGCGTCAGTGGCGCGAGTGTCGGCACGGGTGCGAGCGTCACAGGGGTCCACGGGGCGAGTGTCGGCAACGGCGGGATGGACAGCGGAGCGACCACCGGTGCCAAGAGATTGTTGGCCGTGGTGGTCACGCCGTTGACCAGCGTGCCCACCGTGTTCGCGACGCCATTCGTGAGGGCGCCGGTCGTACCCTAATATACAGTTATCACCAAAGGCACATCCCATCTTTTCGTTAGCGTCTCCGCTGATTTCATCCCACGGTCTCCGTTACGCAAGATGGACGTACCGTGACCGTGCCGAGCAAGTCGCCGATCAACGCGTCGCCACGCAGCGCGCGTTGGGGGGGCGGGGCCGCCATGGTTCTTCTCGAGTCGGGGACCACCAGGGAGAGAAGGGTCGGTAGCCGTGCGAACAGGTTTTCTATCAGCACGCGCTTGTTGCGATCTGAAGGTCGCGGCGTCCCAACGCCACAAACGCGCTATGCGAGACACGAAAACAGTAGGAATACGAATAGAGAGAGAGGAGCGGCCAGGGAGACAAGGGGGAGGGGGGTTTTGGCTTCCAACGGGACGATCCCGGAACGACAGGACACTCGGGCCTGCAAACAGGCGACCCGGCAAGTTTATCGGAGACCGTGGGCGTCTGGTGGGTGTGTGAGGAGGCCAGTTCAAATGACGCATGACGCTACCCCAGCAGATGGGCCTGGTCTGGCTTCTTCCGTCGGACAATCGATGGAACAAAATACGGTAGTGTGGTCCAGTAGGAACCGTCTCCTCGAAGCGGTCTGTATCACCTCTCTCTCAACTCCATCCGATTGATTTCACCTTGTTTTGTATAACCCACCTCATCGTCGGGTCTTTTTCCGAGCGATTCAAGTTAAAAGCCCGCTGCGTCACGGCCGACAAGCAGTTGCTCCGCTCCAGGCTGGAGCCGCCGCCACACTATGGACCAGAGCGGGATGTACTGATCGAGGTGACTTTGCATAGAGAGCACTAAAGAGCGCAGGGTGCGGTGGACGATCTGTCCGCTGGGAATGCCTGCCAGTTGATCCTGAGCCAAAAGAGAGAATGTGGAAAAACTATCAGTCAAACGATGCACGTTCCACGGCCATGATATGGCCAGGGTCAAGATGCTCTAAGCTCTGTGCGCATCTCTCCGTCTCCCCACCTGGGCGCGAACACACACACACGCCACGTTGGCGTGGTGGTGTTTTTTTTTCGAGGACCCCTGGATTGGTTGATGGACCCCAAACCATGGTGAGACCTTTGCCAGCCGGCACGCATTGCTCGAGAGGGTTGTGGCCGGACACACCAGCCGTATTGACAAAGTGCGGTGGCACACAGACCGGTGGATTGGTTGCGTTCTCGAGAATCCAGCATGTTGCCTCCGTGGAAGATCAACTTGATCTGATCAAGATTCCCGGACCAATCTGTGAACGGCCACGTCGGCTGCTTCGCAGCAGCCACAAACGTCCTTGATGGGCGGGACCAGAGGGACTGGAGTATGCAGCCGTGTGCGTGATGCGTGTGTGCCGATGGCACGTCGCGTGCACCAACACGGCCAAACCAGTGGCCGTGTAGCAAGACCTTGAAGGCGTGTGGTGGTCTCATCGTGGAACAATCGTTCTATGTACTGAAGTAAAAGCAAGGAGACAAAAAAGGTGGTGCAGAAAATGTAGCCATGCGGACAGGGAGACACTGATCGAAAAGACCGCCCCCCCCCAGTGGTCACGTTGCGATCCAACGCGAACCTGGGAAGAACACAGGAATGGAAGCCTTTCTGATGAATCTCCGTTCAATGCACAGGACTAAATCTGTCGGGCCATCCAGTGATGGATGTGCTGGTTGCGGCAGTTGGTTGGGTGCGAAAGCCTTTCGTTGATGAAAAAAAAGCAACCTAGAGCCAGCCCCAGCGATTCGGACGGATACATGCGATGAGTGAGTGAAACCAGAGTCGTCGTGCTCTCCGCTGGTCGTCCATCGAAACCAGTGCGGCCACAAATCCCACCGTTTCACCGCTGATTCCATGGATTCTTCGGTCACCAATTCGTCGGGGTCCTGTGGGCCACAGCGCTCTGGCTGTCTGCAATCCATCGATCGGTGCAGCAGATCCCCACGCACCGAGAGAGGTACTGTAGACAGATCTAGAGGGCAGACAAGGCAGCCGACTAGGATCCGTCTCGCAGATCTGCACGAGACGGCGCTCGTCCAATTCGTGTATGGCCAACCGTCTCATGCCACGGAAATTCCGAGTGCTTTGCACGAAAGCTCCTGGCAGTTTGCAGCGTGCCCAGCCACTGACGTACAGTAGCTGCTTTGGCAGAACGACGCGCTTGTTGAGAAAAAAAAAATCAGATCAATGCTCTCGAGTCTGTGACTTGTTTCCATGCGAGATGGACGCGATGCAGCGCCTCTGCGGCTGTGGGACGATCGGCTGGATCCACGAGCACGCAGTCGCGAGCGAGCTGCTGCAAGTCGATCAAGTGTGGCGTCGGCGTGAGCGAGATGCTCAATCTTCCGAGCGAGACAAGTTGAAGAATCGCGGTTTGCGGGATCTGTCGGCCCGTGCCTTCCTCTCGCGCGTCCGCGTACGGCAGCTGCTGGGTGTCGAGCTCGGACAAGACCACGCCAAAGCTGAACACGTCGGCCTTTTCGTTGTACCGCTCCCCCATCATGACCTCGGGTGCCATCCAGAGCGACGAGCCCACGCCCGCGGTCATGGTCTGATCGATCCGCTCGCGGGAGACGCCAAAGTCCGTGAGCTTGGCATCCCACGCTTCGTCCAACAGGATATTTCTTGACTTGAGGTCCCGATGCAATACGATCGGCTGGAGGGAATGCAGGTACGTCAGTGCGTGGGCCACGTGGAGAGCGATCTTGACCTTGTCGCCGTCAAAGCCTCGTGGCCGTGGAGGCTTGGATTCCTCAAACGAGGCGAGTAACGACCGCAAGTCCCCACCCGCTAAGAACTCGGTCACGACACACAAATCTGCAAGGGATTCCCATGCGACACCGACGAATTGCACGACGCGAGGATGGTCGAGGACCGACATGAACTTGATCTCGGCGAGGAACGACTTGATCTGAGCCACGTCCTTGCGCTTCTCTGGGAGCAGTACCTTGATCGCGACGTCACTGCCTTTGTACGTGCCTCGGTAGACCTCGCCAAAGCCCCCGCGGCTGACAAGTTGGCCACGGTGGATGTTCTCGAGTGGTACTCGCACGGCCAGCAATGCCTCATCTTTCCACGGCGCATTGCCGTCGTCCACGAGCTGGACAGCGTCGTGGGACTCTGAGCGTCTCGTCATTCTCGAGTACATGGTCGACGAGCCAGCTGTGGCCTCCTCCACATCGTCTCGTTTGCGACTCGCCTGAGCGTGGCGCCTTTTCTTGGCGTACAGCACGCCCGCAACGATCAAGCCCACGGCGGCCACAGCCCCCAACACGAGGCTCACAATCGTCGTCGTGGTCGAACCCGAGGAACCCGACGTGTTGCCACGGTCGATGATCACGGTCGGACTCGGCCCGGCGATCGGCATCGTGCCGGGCTGCTTGGCGCTCTGGTTGGCCTCGTACTGTTTGAACCACTCATCGGCAGCCTGGGCGTTTTGAAGCGCGACCTTGGCCGACTCGTTCGCCTGGCGGAAGCCCTCTTTCAGTTGGTCGTAGTTTTCCTGCGTGATGTATCCCTTCGCGAGGTATTCGTCGTAGATGGGGGGAAACGTCGACGTGGCATTCTAGTAGACAACATAAGAGAGGGAGTGAGTTCTGAGATCTTAGAGGCTTCTCGGTGGCCCGCGCAATTTGTTCTATACCTTGATCTGCTCGATCTGGTAGCTCGTGTTGAACGGTACCAGGACGCGCGACGCGTGCGGCGCGATGCCGACCATTGGTGGTGAGCAGCAGCGACGGAGATTTAACGAGCAATGAAGTGGTCTCCCATGGGGAAGAACGAGACGCACGAGGCACGGAGCATGGACCCAATTGGTAGTGTTCATGTGGGACGCGACCCACTGGCTTCTTCTGGTAACACCCCCAAAACAAGGTGAGACTGAAATGGAAGACATACGAAAATGCAGATGAAGTGTGTACCCTACCAAAACAGGCTCACCTTGTTTTGATGCGACCAGATTCAACTGGGGAACGTCGAAGTCGTCCGACGGAAGATGCCTGGCATTGTATGAGAGCCATGCAATTGGTGTGGATGACGCATTACCGTCAACTGTAGGTGCATTATGTATTATATGTCGGTGAGAGTTGTTGGTTTGTTTACAGTCTGATGCATGAAACCCGTTTGGGTTGAGCGACTTCTATCGTCTCGGCGTCGTGTCCGCTCATGAAACGAGATGTTCCCATGCGCCTGCGTGGGCAGCTCACTCTCCCACGTGTCTCGTTCTTCCGAGCTGCGAATCGAACATAGAGCTGGCCGTGAAGTGAGAGTCGTCGTATCGGTCCGATGGGAACGGAGCCAGCGGAGGTTTTGCCTCGGTTTGCTCGTAAGAGATCTTGGCTGTGCGTGATCATAGCTCGATGGAGATCTCACTCTCCATGGTGCGTTCAATCTTCTGCAGCTCGTACAGCACTTGAGCGGCCGTCGGTCGCGCGTTGGGATCGAGCGCCACACAGGCCTCGCCCAAAGCTCGTACATCACCACGCAACGCACCCGAGAAGGTCACCCGTACCCGCCCGGTCATGATCCGCTGCACGAGCGCCGTGTCGGGCATATTCCGACCGGCTTCCTCTGCGAGCCGGGCCTTAACGTCTGCATACGGGAGGAAGTACGTGTCGAGCTCCGACAACAAGATGCCAAATGAGAACACATCGGCCTTCTCGTCGTACCGTTCACCCGCCATCACCTCCGGTGCCATCCAAAGCAGCGTGCCCACGCCGGCAGTCATCGTGTTGTCGCTGCGCTCGCGTGAGACGCCGAAATCCGTGAGCTTGGCAATCGTCTGAGTCTCGTCGAGCAGCACATTCTTCGATTTGAGGTCGCGATGCAGCACCATGGGCTGCAGCGAGTGCATGTACGTGAGTGCGTGGGCCACGTTGAGTGCGATCGTCGCTTTTTGCTTGTCAAACCCCAGCGGGCGGCCGAGCCGGTCAAACTCGTTGAGTGCAGCACGCAAGTCCCCGCCCTCCATGAACTCGATGACGACGCTCAGGTCGCTGAACGAGTCCCACGCGACACCGATAAACTTGACGATATGCGGGTGTTCCATGCTGGCCATGATCTTCACCTCCTGGAAGAATGAGTTGATCTGTTTCAAGTCGCGTCGTGTCTCTGGGAGCAGCCGCTTGATTGCGACGATGTTGCCTCGGTACGAGCCCTTGTGGACCTCGCCAAAACCGCCTTTGCTGATCAACACGAGCGCTGTGATCGTGTCGAACGGGAGCCGCGAGGCGACGATCACGGGATCGTCCGCGATCGCCATCGGGTCATTGGACTGCTGCGACGAGCGACTGGACGCGCCCGAGTTGACCACTGGACGCGGCGGCGTGGACGCGTCGCCCGAGAACGTCGCCGTGGTCTGCGGCGACGCGTGCGCGATAAACGTCGGCGCCTCGAACACCACGGCCTTTTGCTGGTTGTAATAATGCGGTGGATGCTCCATCACAGTCGCCGAGCCCGGCGCGTCAGTCGCCGGGGATGTCGGCATCTTCACGTACGGATCGGGCTCCACGATATCCAGCGCGTAGTGCTGGGCGCTCGGCTGCTTCTGCGCTGGGTGCTTCTGGCTCGAGCCGCTGGAGGGCGGGGCCGGCGGCGGGACCACCGCCGCATACGGCGTCGCGGGCTCGGCGTGCTGTGCGGCCTTGGTTTTCTTGCGCTTGCAACAGCAGCAGCAGCAGAAAAGCAGCACGAGCACGACGGCAGCGCCGATGCCGATCGTCGCGTAGAGCGTCGTGTCGTCGGAGAAGTCGACCATCGTAGCGGGCACACGCGAAGAATCGTCCGATAAGAAGCCCAGTGACTAAAGAGTCTGCGAAGTGCAGGAGAGAATCGCAAGCTTCCAGCGACCACAGAACAATGCGCTTTGCGACCAATACCGTAGGGCGGTCGGCCGGTACTGTATTGCCTCCAGGGCCAGTCCCCCAATGTTTTATGGAAGCATCTGGCCGCGCCGGCTCGCTTTGCGCTGGGTGAGGAGCTCAAACGAGACCGTCATCACAGACGGAGATCTCATTGGCTGGGGGAGGGACACTCCGTCTCTGGTCACACCAACGAGGCAGCCCCAACACAGAGCGAAGCCATTGCGAGTCGCAATTTGCGACGCACAGTTTCGGGTGAGACATGACCCCGAGGGGCTCAGGTTTGAACTTGGTGAGACCGTCAGCTGAGCTGCAGGAGTGATGGTGTATTTCGGTCAAAAACGATATCGGCATTGAAAGGAATCAGTAGCTGTGACATGTGACGACTTGGGGGTCAAGTTGTGTGTGAGCGACCACTTGAATGGAGCAGGAACGCGCGAAGGTTTGACGGTTGTAACGCTTGACTGACGAAAGTTATCCCAATCGGCCACCACGTATGACCGGTAAATGCTGCCGTAGAATGTTCCGTTTGACACTATCGTCGTCATTCCTGCGAGAGAGATAGCACATGTACAAAGAAACGCACAGTATATTTCCTTGGTCCATCAGCCTCCTCACTCTGATGGCTTCGCTCGTGCCGCAATGGTCCCGATGGAGCTCTGATTTGCTAAAAGTATGGAGGAGTATTCATGAGTGCGCGCCGAGGGATGGTCTTCGCACTCATGCGAAAGACCAACGACAGAACGTGTGCATCAAGGCGACTCAATGCACTGGTCGAGGCACGATGCTGCAGACAGCTTAAGAATGCGAGTTTACTGGGCATGGGCATCGTAGAAACGCAAAACGGTCTCGCGGACAGGTCGATGTTGGGCTCACTCGCGCGACTGCCATCGTCATTCCAGCGTCTCCGAAGCTGGGCCTCGGGCAACTGAATGAACTCAAGTGTTGGCGACTCGGCGGCGAGTCGGAGGATGTCTTGTGCGGCCGCCTGGCATGCTTCTGGTATGGGACCCCACCCCCAGCACTTGGGATACAAGTGGACAACCAAACGCCGGAGAATATTCCTGCCTGGTCCACGCAAGATCTCAGCCATTTCGATAGTCGCCTCGCCTTCGGTTCTGGTGTAGTCATAGCGCGCTATGCTCAGTGTCGCGATCTTGCAGTGACCGCTTGCATACGCGTCTCGTAGCGGTGCGATTGAGGTCAATTGGTGGGCACTGATGTTGAGTTCGATCAAATTGGGACAATACTCAACGATTTTGGCCAACTGCTCGGTCGAATGCACTATTGTCGGCAAGTGGAGCGACTCCAAGGGTCCTCCGATGACCGAAAGGAGATCGAGCAGGCTTTCCATGTGGGCATGACGGTGGTTGGCCGGTATGCCCGCGCTATCCCACACGAGCGTCTTAATCGAACCATTGATGGGATACTTTGTCTTGAAATCAACGAGACGGCTCGCTACCACTCGTTCGGAGACAATACTTGCTTCGCGGACCCACCCGACTCCACGACCCGGAATCACCGCTGCGATCCAACCCGGCACACGAGCGATCACCTCAAATGCGTCATTTCCGTCACTGATTTTGCAAAGAAGCTTTGCGCTGCTGTACGGCTCGGACTTGACCGGTGCATCCAACTCGAACGTTACCAATCTGCACTCGTGATTCGTCTCGCGTGGGTTTTCGCCATCACGTTCGATTTGGGCGAGTTCTTGATCGGGCGTAGACGTCTGAAGTACGCTCTTGAACATCTCGATGAGTTCGCTTGTCAACGGAGGTACGCTATGATTCCGAGGCGAGCGGAGACGAAGAGTCGTGACAGTGGACTTGGCGTCGATGTGGAAAAGGCCGAATGCGAGCCACGCGACATTCTCGTTTGTCGCCTCAAACGGAATGTCCAGCTCTTTCGTACTTGTGCCTCCTACACGGAGAGTCGACGCGATTGCTGCGAAGGGGCCCGATGTTGCCAACTTGAGACGACTTGAGCCACGGTGCTCCTTCAAAAGGCCAATAAGCCCCACGCGTAGCGCGGCTGGCTTGAGCTCTGATAAATTGCCAAGACTGAGATTCACCAGAGCTGATTGCGATGGATGCTGACCAAGCAGCTCGAAAGCTTTGGGTTGGAACGTGCAATCGTTGCCAAAAGAAAGCGTTGAAACCCGAAAGTTGAGACCATTCGACTGCTGCCGCTGTGAATTGCGATCCAGAACCGCGAGCAGTTTCGACAACAATGCGTAGGTGATCTTGCGATGCGTGAAGTTCAATCCAATCTCGACCGTGATGGGACGAGTCGCTGTCGTATGCATACGACTGGCCGAAAGTACAACCTCGGCATCGACGAGGACGTCGGCTGCATTTAGAAATTGCTCCAGTAACTCTGGAAAGTCTTCCAAACCCAGTTCCTGGCTGAGATACACCAAAAACTTAGGCGATGGCTCAGCCGACATCGCGATCAGCTGTTGAGTCGCGTCTACAATGGTTGATTGCATTGGGGTTGGATGAAGCGAATTGTGCAGATCAAACCAAAATGTGCTGCTACCCTCAATCGGACGCGACGACTCGCCACAGTGCATATTCGCGGCGCTCCATTGAAAAAGAGGTGAGCCAGACGACGCCAGCCTCGCCAGCAGTGAGATAAACGTACGTCGCTTTTGAATCAGGTCTCGCTTGACATCATCGGAAGTTTTCTTCGTGAAATCGCTGAACGGCTTCAACGCGAGCCACGTGGCGCTGCTTCGTGGAAGGACTTCCCCGGGTGTCTTGTCCGTCGTGACGAGTTGGAGCACATTCGGCGGTCGTTCCTCTCCAAACGCTGAGACTGCGTAGACAGGCGACGGGAGTGGAGGTAACTGGGCAATTTCTCGCGCGTACTGCACGACCGCGTCGTGCGTGGCCTTGATGGTGCAGGCTGGATCGACTTCTTTGGCGTTCATCCTGATTCGTTGTGAGATGCTAAAGAGCACAACCGATCGCCGCGGCTGGACACACAGGGTTCACTCTTGCACCCATCTCAATGGCTGCTTGAACCCGAGATGGGTTCAATGTGAACCCATTGTATTGTGGTAATGACACACAAGCTGATGGGACAGGATAATGCGTGATAACGGACCCACTGGTTTATCGTTTTGAGCGGAGGTACACCA
>JAADVY010000909.1:0-11432 GCA_023336035.1 Pythium plurisporium
AACCGAGGTGAAGATGAGGGATGGGTCGATCGCGCATAAAAAGGCCCGCTCGTTAGACTCTGGCGGTGGGTTCAGAACCCCCAAACACCATTGGGGACTTGTGGGGGAGGGATGACCCCGACACGATGTCTCGTTTTGTTCTCGGATGACACTTGTTTCCGATGGGAGAACCGAAAATCCGGGCAGAGTCGTTCCTTTCCACTCGGCTCGACGACCAGCAAAGAGCTGGCGAGTCACCCACATGTGGCTGGTCGAACCCACCGCACTGCACGTCCTCTCCCGAGTCCCACAACCTGCTTTGAGATGGGGAGTCACACGTGCAAGATAGATACCCATCGGGTTCAACAACACCAGAACGTGTGTCCCCAGTCAACACAGAGCTCTGTTCCAATCTCCCCACACCAACACGACTTTGTGGGCCAACTCTGGATACTGAACCGTTATGAGAACAAGTTTTTGTTGAATCGCGGTGGGTTCATCGTTGGTGGGCATGACCGGATGCGGGCGTCGAACATACAGAACTAGGCACATTTTTACAGTTTCTGTTCCGAGAGATCGTATTTATTTTTCCCGACTCTTCCTCTCCAGAGCAAGCTGGGGCTTGGCGAAAGTCACGGCTGGACTGCTTCATACGCCGGCTGCCGACGAGCGAAGGCGTCAGCGACCTGCCACTTCGCGCGCCACGTCTGAGCGACTGACGTCAAAAACGCTCGGTGCGTTGGCTGACGAGAACAAAGATTCCTCAACTGTCGCCGGCCAACGTTAGCCAAAGACACCACCGTTGGTCAAATACCCTGGATTTCCAGAGCCTTCACGAAAACAAAACGAGAAAAAAATCGTCTTTCGGCCCCGAAGACGATTTTTTTCTCGTTTTGTTTTCGTGAAGTTCGGGGATCTGGAACACTCTGGATCGCGATGAAGATCGTCTTCCAGATTTCGCGTAATCACGTTTACGATCCATCAAAGCGACAGGATGTGGAAGCGTCAACATACACCAATAATGCCGCCCAATATTGATGGATCGCACTCTCGATGGAGAGGGTTTCGTTGGGTTTCGTTGTCGCATCCCGCGTGTTCCCACGTCGCGCCGGTGGGGAACGCTTCTCTACTACACATAATAGACCAGGCTGCGAGCAACTGCGCACATGCTGTGCATCCACCAAAGACTCGTCGCGTCTGGGATTGACCAGACCCGACCAGCTGCAGCATAGCAGGAATCATTTGGACTACTCCGAAAAGAACCAGGTCTCAAGCCGTCGGTGGGACACCATTCGGAGCTCACGGAGGATGACGGCAGCGTCCTTCTTTTCGTGACTCGACCGTCATCCGGATGACAATAGCGCAGGAGCTCGTGTCTGGGGGTGCGTGCTCCGATTGTGAACACAATTCACGCCGTGCACTGATCGACTGCATGTAGAACCTGTTGTGTGGGGTTCGACTGTGGACAAGGACGTCCATGCTTCACCGATATGGGAAACTACTGTATGCACCGAGAAAAGCAAAAGACCACAGCGCAAAGTCACAACAACGCATCGTTTTCCTTGCAGATTCTATACAAATCGATCATGGAAAGGGGGCACTCACTGGGCTAGCTGAGCTCTCGGGCGAGTGGTAGCAACTGACTCAGGCTTTGGCTGTACACGAGCGCGAGCGCAGCGCGCACGTCATCGTTGCGCGTCTTGATGAGCTCGTTGAGCAGAGGGTACAGCCATGGCAAGTGGCGCTGGAGCTACACGTCATCAAAAAAAAGTGCGTTAGTTTGTACATCATGGGCTCGTCAATCAGCCTGCGACGCGCGCGTACCTCCTGGCCGGAACACTGGGATAGTTGCGTCAGCACGCCCACCATCAAGCTCGTGTATCGTGTCACACGTTGCACGGCGTCTAACGGCACCACCGGTGCTCCACTGCTGCGCGGTGTGTGAGGAGATACGTTATTGTTCGTGGTCCACGCCAAGTACTCGTCGAAAGTCTGCTTTACGAGCAGCGTCATCTGTCGTCGCGATTCTTCGCGTTTCCGTTCGTCATGGCCCGGCGCCGTGATGTAGTGGAACAGAACTTTCAGATACTCGTCCTTGCCCTGCACTTCCTGGAACAGCACATTTGGAAGATCATCCTCACCGGGTGGGCCGCGTGGGTCGAGGCGACCGTATACCCAACCTTGCTTGGCCAAGTGGCTGCGCAAATCCACAGCATCATTGACCTTGCGAGCAAACGAGAAGCTCTCACGAAGCGTGTTCATCAGGCTCTGTGTGTGGCCTTCGCTAACCGCAAGTCGTCGTGGGAGCTTCGACACCAGCACGTTCCCAAGCACCTTTTGCACCGCCAAGATCACGATCAAGTGGGTCCGCGATGGCACTTTCTGAGCATTCACTTCGTCGTCACTTACGATTCGAGGCGGGAATGTCGTAGCAAACTTGAAGCCCAACACGCTAGGAACAGAGGCGTACATGGACAGCAGCTGCGGTGTGCGAGGTGACAGCGGAGACGACGCCGTGCTCGGGATCACTGGTGGCTCCTGCATCGAATAGAAGATCCACGTGGGCTCGGCACGTGCCATGACGGAGCGTAGTTCGTCAGATATGAGACCCCACACGTCTTCGGGGAACTTGTGGCCATGGACCACCAGCATATTCTCAAGAGCAGCGGCAGCGGCGGCGGCGAGGTCTTCTTCACGGTCGTTCGTATCCATGCACTTCCCAAGCAGGAACAGCACCTCAGGCAGGAATCCTACAATATCGTAAAACATACCGTACGTGTCGAGGAGCCGGGCAAGACAGAGCGTAGACGTGGATTTGAGAGGCGTGTTGGTGCTGCCAAAGCGCTCCTTCGTCACCGCGAGCTTGAGTGGCGGACGTTTGCTCTTCTCGACAAACACTTCCAAGTGTCGCAGCTCATCAAGCAGCGGGATCAACACACCCTTGAAAATCAGCGACCAGAGACCAGAGGAGAACTTAGTGCCGTGGCGTGCGAGCGAGTCAAAGAGCGCATGCAGTGCCGTAAGTCGCACATCCATACGACGATCACCAGCGAGCGTCGAAAGAGCTGTGAGCACAGGCCACCACACGCGCGTGTGGAGCGAGGAATCGTTGTACACGTGATTTCCGTTTTCAAGTACGACGGTTGGTGTTAGGGTCGAGCGTCGTCGAATTGCTGGTGACGATGGTGGCGACAATGCAGCAATCTCCTCTTCCAATGCGCGCGATGATTCTTGCTTCTCGTAACGCAGTGGCGCACCTGCTTCGTTCCCAGGTGTCTTCTTCTTCTTGAATCCAACACGCTTCGCCGCAGCAGCCTCAAGCAAACCCTTTTCGATCACCTGACCTGTCGCAAGGTTTTCGAGGCACACGGTTTCAAGTGTGCTGATACTGTCCACGCTCAATTGTGTCAGACCGAGGTGCTCTTCTCCACCACGTTCAACGTCGTCACTTCCACAAATGGCAAAAGCCAGTAAACACTCAACCGCGTCCACGTAGACATCGATGATCCGATCGAAGTGCTCATCGAGGATACGCTTCGCAATGGTGTAGCCGAGCTGCACAATACGGTCGGCCGTGTCTTCCTTACCTCCATCTCCGTGCTCGTACGTCTCTGCGGCAACACGCAGAACACCCCAAATCGTCTTCCAACCAGATCGAATGTTCGCCACCCGAGCAAGAATCATGTTCTCCACGCATCGTAAGACGAGCTCCTTAATGTCCGTCGACATCGCATTCGCCATGATGACTTCAAATGGCGTAAGGAAGAGACGCTGAAAGTTGAAATCCTTCAGCTCTTCCTTCTCGAGAAACTTCATACTCAGCTGACGTAGCGAATCGATAGCGTACATGGCGATTGACATATTATCGTGACAGCCAATGGTCGTGAAATGACGAGAGAGCACTTTCCAGGTCGACGCCCATACCATACGCGAGCGTGTGTGCATGTTCATGTCCGCGACTTCAACGAGCTTCTGCAGAGAAAACACCCGAGGTGGAGAGAACAGTGCACTCTCGCGACCGTGCGACTGAAGTGCGACACCACGTCCGTTGTTCACGCCCGAGCACTCACTTAACGAAACGACGCAGAGCTGGACGACAAACTCTTGCACGGCCGTGTCACTGAGCGACACAGAGCTGCTGAAAACGCGGTCGCTGGCGAGCGCGTCGATCTCAGCCATGACACGGGCGGCATTTTCATCTTCAATAGCTGGGTTGAAATAGTCTTCACCGCCACCGTTCATGCCTCCACCGCCACCCATGCCGCCACCACCACCGCCATCTCGGTGTGAGGGTGAGACACCTGACCCCGATCCACCAAATGCGCCACCACGGCGCGAGCCCGTACTGAGCGATGAGGTAGAGGAAGAAGGCGTGTTAAAACCTCCACCACCGCCACCACTACTGCTTCCCGCCGGGGAGTTGAAGAAATCGACATCGTTGTGGAGCCCCTGCGCGTGGGTTTGCAGGCGAGCGAGTTGCGAGATACATTGCAAAATGTCACGCCACGCATCACCGAGGTAGTTGCCTTCCTTGACACTGATCGAAATTAGCGCCTTGATAGCCTCGATGTTCTTCGGTCGCACGATGCGTGATCCCGTAGTGTGAAGCGCCGTGAACTTGGCCAAGACGGTCACAAAAGCATCACGTTCCGATGGCATATCGAGCCGAGAGGCCAAGTGAATTGCATGTTTGAACGAGTTGAGACACAACTGGATCGCTACAGGTGCGTCGGAGCTCTCGAAAATGACTGAGCAGCATGCTAGCAGTGGTGCCCAAACGGTCTCGAACATTGGTCGCACATGGCTCATCTCCGTAAACTCGGTGACCAAGTGGAACTGCCCAGAGGCGGCCGACGAGCTTGGGGATAGTTCCGATGTCGAAGAGTTTGGCGACGCGAGACCTCGCATCGAGTTCGCGCCCGGGGCACGTCGCTTGAAGAGAGCCTCCGACTGTCGCACCATAGACTCCCGTTCTTTGATGTACGCATCTCGGCGCTGGCGGTCGACAACCGCACTCGATGCACCGAAGATTGAGGCGCTTGCACTGGACTTCGCGCCAAGGGCCTTACCCTTGCCACCACCCTGTCTTGCTTTTGCGTCCTCATCCTCCTTCAGTGAGATCGGATCTTTTTTGATTCTGTCGTAGATACCACCAAGGTAGTCATCGGGAAGATCTTCACCGTTGTTGATACCACGGTTATTTCTCAAAAAGCCCTCCTTTGTCATCTTTTTCTCTTCCGCGACACTTGGGTTGTGCAGATCTGTCTGGAGCATAATGATCGAGAAAGAGAGAATAAATGCTGTATCAGCACTTGGGAAGAGCCCGGGCTGCGCAGTTGAAAAAAATCGCTCGGCGAATTTTTCCATCATTCGATCAATCTTCTGAGACTCTCCGGGAAGACGAAAACCCGCAAGAAAATGGCGAATAGCCACGTCGATTTCAAGCCCAGCAAAGTCCATCATGTCGACATATTCGTGCAGCACTTTTACGCAAAAGCCGTTCTGGTACTGCTGTTCCTTTCCCAGGTATTCACCAACTTCAGTCTTGTCCAACTTGGAGCTTTGATCATGAAGAAAACGCGCGACATCACGAGGTGTGCCTTGGCCAAGGTGGCCGTGCTGCA
The DNA here is from genome assembly GCA_023336035.1 of Pythium plurisporium. NCBI lineage: Eukaryota > Oomycota > Peronosporomycetes > Pythiales > Pythiaceae > Pythium > Pythium plurisporium. Next base: position 5,604 of record JAADVY010000909.1, read on the forward strand.
CAAGGTACTGGATACCGGCACTGGGTTTAGCGTTGAACTTCAAAACACCCGTGACAAGCTCCTCTTGACGTCGCTTCTTGCGGTCGAACGCCTCGACTGCCGACATCGTCGACGAAGGCTGAACCGGCGGCACTAGGGCCGATGGGGCGACTTGATCCTCTTCCCCTTCTTCCCGCTGTTGTTGTTGCAAGAGTTGTGCCTCCTTGTTCTTCCGCTCCGTCTCCACAAAGTTTGCCGCTTTCTTGAGCGATGCGACTGTCGCAGTTAAGCATTCAAGGCCCTTCAGCACAAGAGCCGCGTCGTTTTGCTGCGCCTTCAGGCGAACCGTCGATGACATGTTTGCATATGCCTGAGCGCTATCCTTCTTTCCCTTGGCAATCTTCGCCAGAGCGTCTATAATCTGGCGGAACAGATCGTTTGTGTTCCAGTCACAATCGTAGTTGAGGAAAATTTCACCGAGGATATGGCTGTCGTCACAAATGTTGTTGAGTACTTCCAGCACAAGCATCTTGTGCTCAAAGCTCGAGACTTCACTCTGCAGAATGCGCAAGAAAATACTGGTCACAAAAATCTCGATCTCAGCCTTCAGATGGCGCTTGAAGTTGTTGATGAGTACAAGGAAGAGCTGCAACGAAAGCCCGACAATCTGCGTGTAGTTGGATGTGCAATTCTGTAAAAGAGACTGGCACAGGTACTGACGAATAGCGTGAATGAAGCGTTCCCCACCTCGGAATGAGGGGCCCGCGTTGTTGATGATGGACAGCACGAGCTCTAGCGAAAGAATCTTGCTCTGGAACGCAAATGGATCGTCACTCGGACCTCCACTCCCACCACCGCCGAGGCCACCATAACTGGATCCCGACGGAGAATCTTCCGCGACAGACCGCATGGAAATACGGCAAAGTGACCGGAACAACAGGAACGCGTCCTTGTGGAGCACTGAAGGGAATGACGGCGCAAAGATGGTCGATGTGTTGACGTGGTTGTTCCCGTTACTCGCTCGGCTCCCGGACGACCGCGGTGGTTGGGCTCTGCTCTTCGCTAGAGTGATCTGCAGGATACGTGCAACGTCAGGGTACAGTGCGGCCTGTGATGGGCTGATAATCGCATCGTCCGCATGACTATTTGAGAACGACCCCGTTGCAGACGAACTCCCCGATCGCGTCTCAACTGGCGGCTGCTCGCTACTGCTCGTGCGGCTCGTGTCGTTCTTTTGCATCTCGCGCAGTGTCGCCTCGGTCTCTTCGCGAACGCGCTGATCAAACGTCTCCATCCGTTGGAACACGATGCTGATGATCTGTTGCAACGTGGCCTTGGCGACGGTTTGGTTGTTGTTGTTCTTGCTCACGAGATGGATGTGATAACACGCGCGCACGGCCTTGAGCAGCGAGTGCTCATGCACTTCGCACGTCGGCGTCGTCACGGCCGTGAGCAGCACACGCAAGACCTGAACCTGCACGGTCTCATCCGGGTGGTCGTTCGTATCGCAAATCACTTCGATGATGCAGTCGATGAGCTTCCAGTTGTCTTCGTTCAGAGCCGAGCCGCCTGCACCACCTTCCTCACTTGCGTCGCCGACGCCACCGGCGCCAGCACCGCCATTCAGCGAATCGCGCGAGCCACTGGAACTTCCCCCCGGACCGGATTTCCCATACTTTTGCACGAGCCGCTTACGGATGCTGTCCGGAATCGAGCCATTGCCCCGCAAAAAGCCAAACGCGAGGAATTTTTCAATGCAGTCAAGCGCGAGCGCGACGAGCTTGGCCTGCCGCGTGAGCACGGCGAGCAGAAACGGCTCGAATGGCACTTCCGTGGACGGGCCGAGCCCACCGCCGCCGCTGTCCGTCTGGCCCTTGGTCTTGCGCTCGGCGGCCGCCGTCATGTTCGCGATGGATGCGTCCACGACATCCTTGAGCTCCTTCTGGCCGCGCGGCACGAGCTTCTTGAGCTTGGCGAGCGACTTGAGCACCTGCGCCTCCATCTTTTAGAGCAGATCGCTCAGCTTCTAGCGCACGTAGAAAGACCACAGTGATACGTAACGCGAGCGCACGATCGGCGGAATGCGGCGCACGCAGTGTCAAGCGATGCGCGCGTGGTGTGCGGCGAGCAGCGGCGTCCGAACGAGACGACGAAGCGACGGTCCGCGGGCGAGCGGCTTCTTCAATTTGCGTAACGCACCCGGATGGATCACGGTCAGTTCCCTCCCCCTTCAAGGGCTTTTTACGAATAGCTATTTACCCCCACAACGTAAATACGTTTAAATAGGCTGGTTCAGTCCTCTTTATATGTTAAATAAGTACTTTAGGCTAGTATGTGTGGGAGGCCAATCCATCACGACGATTGGCTGGAAAGGGTGTCAGTCCCCACCAGCAGCTCGATCAGGAGGAAGATGCTGCCGCTACGCCGCCTGCGCCGCGCGGTGGCCGCCTCGCGCACGTGGGTCCGCGCAGCCGCTAATCTCGCTAGTCGTGCCGATCGTTTCGTGGTGTTGCGCACGTCGAGCGATGTGTTTTCGTCTCGAAATGGAGCGTGGATGACGACCCATCTTCGCTATTTCCATGCCGCTGATCCTGCAGCACAGGCCGAGGCGTCGGTGGCCGCGACGGCGCCGCACAAGTCGCGACCGAACAAGAACCAATTGCAGTGGAACGCGCACCGCGCGATCGTCGTGGACAAGACGCCGCTGCCCGAGGTCTTTGATCGTCTCCGCGAGGAAGTCGCGGCGCGCGGCGCGTCGATCCGCGTGCGCCAGGCGATCGACGTGTTCTACTTCAACTGCGCGCAGCAAGTGGCCACACTGGACGCCGCGTTTGTCGCGCGGGTGGTCGAGTACTTTGAGCAGTCGCTGTTGCTCCCCGCGAAGCAGCGCGAGCAGCAACAGCCGCTGAGCGAGTCGCTGAACGAGGGCGTGTTCACATCGGTCGTGCGGCTGCTGCTCGCACAGGGCCACAAGCAGCGCGCGTGGGAGATCGCGCACGAGCCGGCCTCGATGGCCGCCGGGAAGCTGCACTTCCGGTCGGTCGGTCCGATCTTGGACTATGAGAGTCGTCAGGGCGAGTTTGTGTCGGCGCTCGCGCGGTGGCGTGAGCTCAAGGACCACGAGATGGAGTGGACCAAGACCATGGAAGACACGCTCGTGCAGATGGTGATCGCGTGCCAGCGCCATCACAGCGCTGCGGGATCCGAGTCGGTGGCGGCGGATATGCGCGAACTGCTGCGCGACCTCAGCCTCGCGACCCGCGAGATCTCAGGCGACAACGCCTCCCGGCTTCGTCACGCATTCCAGGCGTGTGGCTTCGCGGTCAAAGTGCTGCCGGACAACAAGGCGGTAACGCCGCAGTGTGGTTCGTGTCGCACGGCGCTGCAGAAGGAGACGGTCTCGGAGACGGAGCGCCTCAAACTCATCCGCTTCATCGAGAACAACGTGCCGCTCAAGATCAAGAACGCCTCGTCGACGACGAAAGAGTTCCTCGTGCCGTTCAAGCGATGGCTACTAGCCAAGCACGCCAAAGCCCAGCAGCACGGCAAGCTCCACTTCATCTTGGACGGACCAAACATCGCGTACCTCAACCAAAACTTTGACAACGGCAGCTTCCGATTCGACCACGTCGACCACGTTGTACAAATGCTCCAGCGTGAAGGCCACGACGTGTCGATAACGATCCCGTTCTCGTACTTGGAAGAGACGTCGAAACTGTACATTCGTACTCGCAAGGCCAAGGAGATGCGGCGACGAGGTAAAGTCGCGACGCGACAGCGCACGCCAGAGGACAAGGCGACGATCGATCGATGGCGCGACAACAATCTGCTCTTCAGCTGCCGCACAGACTATCTGTCGGACGATATCTTTTGGCTTTACGCCAGTGCACTACTCGGCGAGGAGGCGCGCGTCGTCACGAACGACCAGGGCCGGGACCACGTGTTCACACTGCTGAACCACCGCACGTCGGGGATGACGACCGCCGACTTGCGAGACGAGAATCGTATCTCCATGGACTTGCTCGACCGCTGGCGTGAGTCCACGATCGTCAACATTGAGATCCAGCACGGCGAGCTGCCACCAGCAGAGCGCCATGCATTGGAAATGCGAGGTGCGAACAGCGGTGTGCTTATTCCCATTGAGAACGTGCGTCTGATTCATCCGACGCCGTTTTCTCGGATCCCGCAGTTGTCAGCAAGCGGCGACTTGCACTTCCCGATTTCGGATCCCAAGCGCGAGGCGACCAGATGGCTGTGCATCCATCGACCAGTGAACGAAGAGCAATAGAACTACATAATATTCGACAGCAAAATGGAACGAGATTGACTACCGAAGAGCACTGTTGCACGCCCAAGCCATTGGCTGGACGATCGCGATATCCGGTAGATATCCATCGAAATTCTCTCTACTGGTGGGTGTGAGACAGTGTGGTGATCATTTGATCGTACGAAACCTTTTGCAGAGGATCCGAGAAGTCAGACAATCATGAACTCGGCTGGGCGACCCGCGAAATTGTGAACTTTGCTTGCGCTGCGGTAGATTGTGCGGTGCTGACGGAGTATACCCGAATGCGCGCACTTGTAGGCGCTCCGGGACGCAGCATAGTGTTTTGCTGGTGATCCACCTATATCGTTGCGTCAAACTGACCAACTCCTGTCAATGTGTCGAGTCGCAAGTCGAAACCAGCGACACGCTCACAGAGTCGTCAGTGGGAGTGGCGTGCAACTCGTGTGTGGAGACTGCGCGACATATTCACGCACCGTCGTAACCTCACCACACTTTTCGTGCTTGTTCGTCGACGGTGAGATCGTACGTGCTGGTCACTGGACCAACGTCATCACAGCTCACTTGCCACCACATTTGTTCCCCCTCGCCCGACTGGCTTGCGCTCGTCTCCGAAGTCGCCGGGTCGAAATTGTCTTCACTCTGTGTCGGTACAACGACTGCCGTGCCAGCGTCAGCGCTGCTCGACGCGTCCAGAATGAAAAAGTTCTTGCAGTACGGCGTTCTTCCTGCCGAGACGGAGGCAGCGCCCGACAACGCAGCATTTATCAGCCACTTCGGAAGTATGGAGAGGTTTGCCGAATAGAGATGAAATCAACGAGAACTCGCTCGCGAGTTGCACATCTTCGGGCAAGTACGAGATCGGGTTTCCACTCAAGCGCCAAGAGCGACTGGCCAGAGACTTCCAACGCCTCTTTCGACACTTCAGTAATCAAAGTACTCGTGAGTGACACTCCCATAGAGTGCAACCTGGCAAGCGCAAGCGAATACGTCGTTAGAGCGCAAAACTCGAAGACGAGAAGGAGCCCTGGCGGCCAGCATTCATTCAGATCCTCTGGGATTGATTCGATAGTCGTGATTGCGAAGATCATGTCCGTGACCGAGACGGGAAAGTCGTTCGAAAGTAACCCAGGCGGAAGGGAAGCATTCGCAAACTGGGTGCGAACGAACCTGATAGATCTGAGTCGCGGATGCATCGCATTCGCGACTCGGCAACCGCACAGGTTTGCGTGTTTACGAACCATAGGTTGGTTTGCTGGACTTGTATACCGAGTAAGGCGAAACCAAAGTCAATCAGCAAGCTGTGGCCGTGGCGAAGCTTCTGGCACCGAGAATCCAGGTCTTTGTCGGCGACATTGTGACGACTTTCTGCTTGGTTGGCTGGGGCTCTACCTGTCGCTTCGCCAGTCGTCGCTTGCGGAGACGGAATTTGATATCATCCAGTGAGAGCAAGAGACCGCTCGAGAACAGCAAGCGACTGATCGCATCGATCCACGATCCAAAGAAGACCAGTGGACTCTCGCTCAGAATGATCATCATCCACACCTCATCGCGCCATACCGTGA
>JAADVY010000910.1:0-11429 GCA_023336035.1 Pythium plurisporium
AGTGAGAGAGAGATGCCGTACTTGCCGGGACTTACTTTTTCAGATTGGGAAGCGGTTGAAATTGGCTGGCTCAGATGAACTTTCACGTATAGCAAGAGGAAGACTGCAGCGAGAGATTGTTCGAGTGTTGTACGTGAGCGAGTTATTGGAAGAGTGGGAAACTCCTGATCCACGTGTTCACGAAATGCGTCTCTGTAAACGACTCTGGGCAAGTGGACTGCCTGACCCAGAATTCTACACAAACAGCGAACTGCATTTGAGAAAGAATCGCACGACACAACGACGACTGAATCAGCGCCTTGTCGCCCAAATGCGTCGGGCACTCCAAGCATGAAAGACCGCCCAATTAGCCACGAAAAGTAGTTGTACACGAAAACTGTTTTCAGTTCCTTGAGCTAACCTCATTCTGCTTGTGGGTACCACGCCCATCTTTCTTCGCCGTGTTCTTGCATTGCTATTCTCCGTGCAATTACTCCCTATCATGCAACCTGAAGCTAGAACTCTCGTGTGGGCTGTAGCTTCAGGCGACGGTCGCGTTGCAAGCCACGAGGTCTCTCAGCGAGTGATCAACAAAAGAATGTTGTGCAGAATGTTCATTTGTCCGGACCAAGGACCAACGTTTTTGATATTTTGCTGTGTTGGGGACGCACAGATGCGGCGACGGTCGTTAGCAAGCTACCACCGTCACTGGGAAATACCTAAAATCTGTTGTTCGAACGCTGAAAATATGTTACCGACAAAAAAGCGCTGAAAACCTGTTTATTTTGAGAAATAATCGCTGAATATGTGTTATCGACAAACATATTTTCAGTAGCGGGAAACGTCGTTTAAATCAGTACAACGAAAACTCGCACACAGTAACAAACCCGAGCCTTCTTCACATTGATGGCACCATACTCAAGTGATCGAAAGGGGCTGCCCCTGGAGCAGCTGCCCTGATGGAATTGTAACGCACGTAATACTGTAGCTCACACGTGTGGTACGTGCTGGTCTAGCGTCGGAGCGCAGCCGCACAAGTTGAAGGAACTTCAACGATTTATCACACGCATCCAAATGGAAATTTTGTAAACAAAGAGAAGAGGCAACTGGCGCATCGCTCTGAATCCCGAAGGCGAGAGTGCAGAAGTTGGCGGATTATGAAGATAAATCCGATCAGACGCTGGACACGTCATGCAATCATCCGGTTTGTTCTTTGTTCTTCATGCACATATGGGTGCCCTTCGAGTAGAGCGGCCTGGATTGCCATCACATCATATTGCTGCATCCCCGTTGAACCTCAAACCAGAAAGAAAATCAACTACTCGAAAATGTCGAGGTGGTCCGAGCGCTCATCCCACCACTCACGACATCAGCCTGTTTCAAATTCTCACGGCTCTGTACTGGCTCTCAACTTCCAGACGGGCATGTATCCAGTACGATACGGAGCGTTTCCATGATTGAAGGAGAAGCGTGTTATCCTTCAGCACGTTTTGAATGAGCGCAAGCACGCTTCGTGGCTGCATTGACCTCATTTCCACTTTCGCCTCGTTCAAGCACCTGCACACTCACAGTTCAGCAAGTTTCCCTGTCACGCAAGCTGCAGCGACCTGTTCGTGATGTCCGACGACGAGTCGGATGCCAGTGCCATGCAGCGCGAAAGCGGCCGAACAAGACGACGTCCGTTCACATCTTCACAAGCGTCTGGACCACCACGAAGTCGACACCGACCTTCGTCAAGTGACGTCGCAAGTCAGTCATCAGTCTCCACCTCAGATGGCATCTATGAGGGTGGTCGAGGGCTGTCGTGTTCGGGCTCCAGTATCTCAGACTCTGAAGGCGAGCTTGACTTTCACGGAGATGTTTCTGATGATGCGGATGGCGCAGAAGGCGGTCACATTCGTCCAACTTGGATTTTCAAGCGGTCGTTTGCTAACACTGCAAAGGGTCGGCTGGCGTGTGAAGACTGGGGGGGGGCAACATGTACACATACCTGTCTCGCTACAAGACAGATTTCATCATTGGTCGAGTCTACCAGTGCCGATCACACGTCGCGTGTGGTCATCGTGTGAAGCTTCTTGGTCCGAGATACGGTGACGACGAGAGCGAGCTTTATGAAGCTGGAGAGCACTCGGAACGTGCGTATCCAGCTGTCCGTCGCGGCATTCATCCCGTATTTCGCGAAGAGGCTGAACGACTTCTCATGATGGGCTGGGGAGCTACCAAGGTCCGTCTGATGCTTGGTGAGGAGTTCGCGCAACAGAAGAAAGTTCTCGCATCACTCCCCAAGACGCGACAACTCGAAAATCGGAAGGCATACTTGATGCGGACAATGTACGGCGGCTGGGATCTCAAGGACTTTGCTTCCTTCAACGCTTGGGCGAGTGCGCGGTTGTGTGATACCAAGGAGAAGTTCTTTTCCGTGAGTGACCCCGATGATCCGGCCATGGACAATCTTATTCTGCTGAACGCATTTCTGCTTGATGCGACGGATTCGAATGAGGCATCCTTCGGCGTGGTGGTGACATCTCGACGTCTTTTTCGGAATGTACCCACTACCATCGAGAGTCAAGGCAACGAGGTCACCTGCGCTACTGACGGCACATACAAGCTTCATTTCGGTGGCTGGACACTGGTTGACTGTGGCACGGAAGCTGTGATATGGTCATGAGAGTCATTTGTTCACCGCTTCATTCCTTGGGCGTACATGTTCGTCCGATCGGAGTCGACTGAATCCTACCGCCGCATGTTTCAAGCGATTCGACGCATGGCACACGCTTTCTTTGGCTCGATCTTGTCGTGAAGTTCGGCAGCTTGGATCACTCGGAGGCGATTGCCTCAGCATTTGAGTTAGAGTGGCCTCGGATTCGACTCCTCACGTGCTGGCCCCATCTCGTGCGTCAGTCCCGAAAGAAGTCCTCGCTTCTGAGTGCAACAAGTGTGTACAAAGACATGATCAAGCCCCACCTCCAGCTGCTGCGAGTTGCACGAACACACGCCCAGTTCATCACGATGAGTGTGATTATCACGGAACACTGGATTGCGGAAGGTGAAGAAGATTACGCGAACTGGTTTCGTTCTGTCTACTTGATTAGCCGATGGGATCGGTGGCACATCAACGGCGCAGGTATCGGTGGTGTGATTCCAAGCCAACAAGGCATTGAGTCGCATCATGCTGCGATCAAGCGAACTTGCGTCCCAAGCAACCGAGCAGCAACTCGAATGGTCATGTCGGCGATCATCCCACGGATCCTCAAGTACGACAGCGAGTTGTTGTGCCCGCCTCGCTGCGGACACTTTTGTGAAGCCCCGCTTCCGCCGGAGATGCTTTTGAAGGCTAGGCGGCTGACTCGAACAAGCGATAACTACTGGAAAGTATTTTCCGGTAAGGGTCGAAACAAGCGTCTTCACTCAATCTACTTCAACTCAAAATCGACCCTCGTTCACCCCTCAAATCTCACTGCCTCGCGTGTGACGAAAGCGCGTGCGGTTCGTTTCACGACTTCTCTCAACGGTCAAGTAGCTGATGGAATCACAGCGGCCGAGATTAAGTTCGAGTTGCTCTCTCTCCAACGTGTCCTGATCAAGCGGAACGTGCGAAAAGAGCGCTTCGACATTGCGCCCATGTGGTCGCTCGAGACAGTCGATCTTATTAGGTCGTTTCTCAGCTGCACTTGCCAGTCATTTGTTCGCTCCGGGTGGGTATGCTCACACATCCTCGCGACTTTATCTCTCATCGATCTTTTCGACGTCGAAGCAATGCTGACCCAGCTGCCAGTCCGAAAAACGCCGGGCGGTCATCCAGCTCGTCGTCCAGCACTGGAAGATGAGGAGCGCGCAGATCCGTACTTTTAGCCGGCTTCGCTTGTCAAGAAGTTTCTCCATCGCCCAGGATTGCCGTTCGGCTGGAAAGTCGTGGACAGCTTCAGGGTCGATGAAGCTGGAGGGGCTGACGATGAAGAACCGAGACTCGTCAACATTTTCGGCCGTGTGATTGGTGCTGAACTCACTGACATGTGGACTTGGACTGTCTTGTTTGCTAACGATGTGAAGAGGCATTACCGCGTTCAGGAGTTGGCTGAAGCTGTCAATCGTGCCTACAATCTCCGTGTCCAGATAGTACCATAGCAGTGCCAGCTATGACGTTCCGTGGGCTAGATGTAGGAGTAGCGCCGAACTAGGACCCAACTGCATAATTCATATTCAAACGCTACAATACACTCTTCTTTCGCATCCGGATACCTCAAACTCACTATTTACAACGTAACACATGTCACACATTCACACGTCACACATATTCACACGTCGCATATGCCCAGATAGGTGCGAACCTTGTTATAGTGACTAGTTATCGGTTGGTCGTGTCATTTGGACCGAGATTTAGAGCCGTCACGGTATGAATACATGGTCATATACGCACTCTCCATCACGCCCGCATTCACAGGTACGCTGACACCAAAGCTTACGAAATCTTTCATTGGTCAATCATCCAGAATGGATTCTTGACCATATTTTACCGCTTCTTTCAAATAGTGACTAATGCAATAGAAACCATATGTAAGGTTCCTATCGAAACGCCCTTCGATCTCCACCGATCAGTTCGGCATGGCAGCCCGTTACACTTTGGAGAGGATCGAGCAGTTGCTCCGCGCCTCAAGGCCAAAGGACAACCCTCTGTATGACCGCCATAATGGCATTCGGGTGGAGATTCTAGAGTTTCTAGGTTTCTATCCGTGCTACAGTATTTGACCTATCATCGGGGGGCTCGGGTAAATCCGACCGACCCACCCAACTACGTGAGTGCCAGCACGGCGTATCACGGGGCGGCGCGCGGCGGAGCTGGCCAGCCGGACGTCGCGCGCATCATCCACTGGACGTGGATGATGGGTTGCCCTCTAGAGCGTCCAAACGTCACGCATGCGCGAGGTGTGTTCGTGGTGCGCTCTGCGCGACTCGTGCTAACGTACGAGCCGCGGAAGCTTTTCCCCAAGGACCTCGCAAAGGCCCGTGTGCGCATGTTCAATCGTGCACACACCGAGTTCTGCAACTTTTTTGGTCAAAACTATCGTTTTTTGACAATATTCGGCAGCCAACAGCTTGCTCGTGACTGCGAGAAACGAGTCCTCCGTTTTGGAATCTGCTGCCTCCCAAGCATCATTGTCATCATCCAAAATGGCCAGGAAAAGGAAACCATGCACGTGGTCTGCACCAAAAAGAACTGCTGGCTAAGTGTCTCCGGAATCCTCCCCTTTTACAGACGTAACTAGAGATCAATACTTTGGCGTCATGTAACAGATTTTCAGCATGCCTTATTGACAGGTTTTGTGGGGCAACATATCTTCAGTAGACGTGACAGCGATTCAGCGCTTTTTTGTCGGTAACATATTTTCAGCGTTTGGATAACAGGTATTAGGTAGCACCCAACGTCACTTTCTTGAGAGGAGCAGGGTTAAGGACCAAAGGGAGACGGGTTTCCATCAAAGGGAAAAGAGTACAAATCAAAGTTTCAAGGCAAGATCATGGAGCGAACAAGACAACTGGTCATGATCAAAGGCAGAACGACTCGTTCTGACGAGCGGAAACAAAGTTCCAGAGACAGTGCGTCCGAAATACCTGTGTTTTCTAAGTCGCTTCTGCCCGCGGTATAAAGTAATGTGGTTCACAGTGTTTTAGATTTCTGGTCCTATATCTGTGTTCTTCAGAGCCGAAAATAATGTTGTTTCGTACCCGCAGTGCGACGAGCGGTCGCCAGGTAACCTGGTGAACAAGAAAGCGCACCCGAAGAACAAAAGAGAGAGAACGACGATGTACGAGTGGACTGAAATCAGGCGTGTGGATGCGGAAGACGCGTACGAGCGGTTCAGGGGGAAGATCATGTGCTGCTCCGTGCGCTATGTGACGGAGACCAAGGACAGGTGTCATGTATGCTACGGCGATCACACCATGATCGAACGCCGCCTTCGCTGCACCAGCACTACGTGTTCTGCTCTTCGCCAATGCTTGGTCAGGTGGAAGGCATTGCACTGCACGGTCCATAACGTGTGGGTGGTGCAGGTCAACAACCAATCGCATGGGAGGGGGGGCGAGAGCGTGTGGCACAAAGCACAAACCGCTGGTCACCAAGGCATTGAAGGCATTCATATCGGACCAAGATGAAAATGACGACACACCCCGGCTCATCGAGACGCGAATGAAGAAAAAGCCAGGGTTTGCAGACCCCGTTTACGGCTGGGCGACTACTCAGCATATAACAAATGTGCTCAAGAGGATTCGTGAAGGCATGGGCTCCCGCAATACGATAGAAGGAATTGCCAGCAGCATTGCTCCCCACGTCTTCTCACCCGAGTCCCGCTTGAGTCCCGAGAAGGACTTTTTCTTCGGGCCATGGCTGGAGCATGGTCCCTTGCTGGACGCAGCCGGCATGCCACACATCGGCTCGGGCAATGACGACGATCCATTTTTTGTTGGCACAACATCCGTGGAGAAGATTGAGGCAGCTGTGGAGCACACGTCGACTGGGCGCTTTTCAGTACTTCAAGCTGACGCAACTTTCAAGCTGAGTGACTGTGCGTATCCTGTAATTACATGTGGCTTCACAGACAGCGCCAGATCGTATCAGCTGGTCGCTATTTTTGTCGTCAGCCAACGTACAACTCGTGATTACAAGATGTGCTTTGAAGCTATCTCTGCGCTTGCCAGGCGCCTGTGTGGGAAGGCCCTGAACGTGGACGCGTTCATGGGAGACGCCAATGATGCTCAGCTTGCCGGATTCCAAGGTGTGGCAGATTTCGCTAATGTGACGCCACTGATGTGTTATTTTCACGTTCTCTACAACGTTCGAAAGAAGACGGCTCATCTCCCGCCTCATCTCCGAAGGATGATTATGACCAGCATCAACGACATGCACTACACTTTGAATATGGGTGAGTTTCTTGCTGTCCGCGCCGAAGAGCTCGCGCGCTGGCAGCAGTATCCAGAGCTGGAGGTTTTCCGTCGATATTTCATCGATCAGTGGCTCAATGGGCGATTTTGGCGCTGGCAAGTGTTACATACTCCGCCAGGATACGCGACGACCAACAATCCGTGCGAGGTTTTTAACTCCAGTCTCAAGAGCTACGCGCGTCGGCGACGCTACCACATGGCAAAACTGCTTTCTACGCTACGTGACGTTGTCGAGTCGAGTAAAAATGTTCCACCTAAAGGTGACACGTACAGCCCGGTGCCAACAAAGGAGGTAGTTGTCGCAGCTCAGAAGATGGTCAAATCGGGGCGGACAGCGGTCTTTCGCATGACAGGTACATCAACCGTGCGCGTCAAGTATTTCCCAGCGTCTGCAGCTGAAGACAGAACATTGAGTGGTGACGCGTTCGCTGCAACATTTGACAAGGGGCGTACTCTCAGTAAGAAGGTCGTTCAGAGCCGAAACGTCGGGCGCAGGCTCGACGCTGAGAAGAAAAAAGCTGCTGCTTTGAATAATCGGGTAAACTATTGGTCGTTGTGGAAGACCCATACACTCTGTATGCTGCACGACGGATGAATCGTGGATTTCTCGCGCCGGACATGTGGATGTCGCTACTTTTTCAAGTTCAAGATCTGCGCTCATCTTCTCATCGCAGACTTCCGGGACGATCTATTTGCTATTGGCAAGAAGCGAAAATTCGCGATCGCTCCCGAAACCCGCGGACGTCTGTGATCGAATATCAGCAGTGGGATCTGCAGCAGCACGTTGAATCTCATGCGCAGATCATTCAGCTTAGCCCCCAGCATGACGGCTTGCACAGTCTCGGAGTTCTCGGTTTCCAGCGGTACAAACCCCAGGGACACGGGATCCAGCAGCATGTTCCTCTCCACGATGGTCCCCGGCTGCATGGTCTCCAGCTAGACAGTAACGGGCTCCAGCAGCATGCTCACTGGCTCCAGCAAACCGATTATACTGGCGGCCAGGGTCGCGGTCTTCATTACCATGGGCTCGGTATTGGCGTCCACATCTACAGCCACCAGCACCACGCACAGCAGCACGGTCACGTGCAGCACGGCCTACATCACTATCTACCGCCAGGTTCTCAGCACGGTCTACAGCAGCATAGCCAGTCGCCCGGTCTTGGTGTCCAGCAGGGCCTCGTGTCTCCTGGTTTCCTGTCTCCTGGTTTTTTGTCTCCCAGTCTTCAGTACATTCTACAATCCCCTGCTCCCCAGCACGCTTCCAGCCTTCAGCAAGGTTCATACTACCTGACCCAGGTTCGGCACAATCAACAGCACGAGCACATCCGGATCCAAAACCAACAGCAACAGTAACAAGAGCACAACCTGCTGCAGCGGCAGCAGGGGTAGCAAGAGCAATGGTGGGAGCACGTGCAATCGCCGGCAGCAGTGTTACCAGCACCTGCTTTGCCCACACCAGTTCAATCTGCTCTGGCTCAGCACCAGCCACAGACGCACGGTCAGTACTTGCTACCCAGTAGCAGCAGCGACATTCCCGCTGAAGTACAGTGGCCTTGGGACAACCTTGTTCCACACTCCAGGCAATCTCGACACACAGTACCACGCCGGGGACGCCCACCACATGCAACACGGGCCTTAGTTGTGGATTGACGAGAATATGCCAAGGTGGGTACAAGATGTGGATACTCTCAACGGTACACAAGATGTGAATACTCTCAATTCTTGGTGCTCACAGTTATATATGCGCAGGATGAATTGCAGTGAATTGATGGTTCCGGGTACAATTTTTTTTAATTTCTTTGCTTGCGCTTATTTCAGATCCGCCTCCTCAGCCCGCCTCCTCCTCTCCTCGCGTTTTCTTCCCAACACCATGACCATCTTCGACTGCCACTCGCTTTCTAGCCGCCCGATACCACCAGCTCATCAGTTTTGCACTCAGACATGGTCTCCCGCACCGAGACTCGCAACCTTTATCGTGATGCAACGCATGAGCATGGTCGCGCCGTCCGATTTCGATCCCGACGCCGCTGTAGCAAGTCGAGATGCCTGGAACGCCCGTGGGATTGGACTCGAGGAAGCAAGGCGTACGCTAGCTGCGCTTTTCGATCAATTTGGTCGAACGATCCACTTGCAGCATGTCCAAGCAATTTACTCGAATGGTAAGGATTGATCCCTCAATGATTCTTCAGTTCAACTAATATCGCTCTTCGCTTCTAGTTTCAAACCAGTCTCACCGGGACCGTGCGATATCCAACAATTGAGCCGTCCGTTGCTACAGTACGTTCTAACTACCGGTATTTCATATTTATGCAGGCTACCAGAACCGTAGCCGTCAACCGAGTGATCGTGGTGCCAATCACACAAATACGGCTGACCGACGTCCGGCCCGGGCCCGGGCTCCAGGTCGTGCCGAGCTCGTTCCGCCCAGGCCACAGTTCTTACATGACCGTCGAAAGGCTCGTGATCCGTTCTTCCAGCATCTTCGTGAGGTTCGTGGTGGTCGTACAGAGAATAGGCATGTTCGCTACCGAGGGCGTCGGGTTAGCCAAGGCAGAGTTGGGCGTCACGTGGAAGAGCCGAATGGTGCGTTCGAAAATGATTGCATTAGCTAACTGTAACGCTCAGCTGATTGTTTATGAAATGTAGTCATCGCTGACTTCAACCCAGACCATGAAACTAGTAGGCTCGCTCGTGTATCCGAGGGTGAAGCTCGTCCACGAGATGGCACGACTGCAGTGCCTGGTGAAGCTGGTGCGTTGAGATTTCTCGTGTGTGGACCTCTCACATGGTCTGAAATCCTGTTTTGTCGCATGTAGGTATGCCAATCGTTATTGAAGATGATGATGAGATCGCCCTCCCGCAGCTTTTCGGTGACGGTAGATACGTGCGTGGTGCGGCGGATGAGTTACCAGTGGGTTACTTCGGCTATGAGGAGATTATTGAGTGGCGCTATATCGATGGATATCTCTGTGCCCGCGTGCGGTGGCGTGACTCATGGGTGAGGGTCCGCGACCTTGACCCACGAGACCGTGTAAGAGCGCGGGACCTTCGAGCTCAACGTCGCGCGCACATGCATGACTAGACGGCGTGACATCGGTCACAGCAAGATACTACGTGGAGAAGGACGCAGGTGCGAATCTGAATAGGACTCCAATTTGCCAATGCATGTGCTTTGAATACTCCGATACATTGCGTATGAAACTTTCCACAGTCGTCGGATTGATAACGGAAGCAAGTGATAAAGCAGGCATACATTTACCAGCACGGCTATTTAGTTCATTGTATCGTTAGTTTGGATATGGTGATGTTGGTGTGGTACATTATACTCACGGATGACACCAGTGGACTATGAGGGTACCATGATGGTGCAGGGCGTGACATGCAATAGAAGGCAGAGTGTATCATGCAGCACGGGGCAGAGCGAGTCATGCAATAAAAGGCAGAGCGTATCGTTCTGGTGCAGAGCGTGTCATGCAGCGTTTCGCAGAGCGGGACATGCACCAATTGGAGATTTGCAGACCGCGTCATGCGCTGTGCTGTGGTAGTTGACGATAAAGCTTGTGAACGAGAGGTTTTGTTGATACGGGTGCATTGAATACAATACAGGCTCTACAAGTAAGCATATCAACACCCAAAGTCAGTACCGTACGGCGCGAGTTTCAAATGCGACAAGAACACTCATATGAACGAATATCCTCGCTGCTGTTGTTCGCACGGCGGTCAAGCAGAGATGCTTGTGAGGCCGACGCAATGAGCAAATGCAGTGGTGGGCGTGACTGCCGATTGCTGGTCGGCCGAACCCGGGAGAGACTCGTGCTGATGATTCTCTGTCACACTGTATGTAGGGTTTGGGCGGAGGCAGAGACGTATCATTCGTGTTCTTTCTCGTACTTCGAATGGCCCATCCCTATCACTTTTCCTTTGATATTGCCCGAGTGGTTCTTTGATATGTCTCAGTCAACCTTTGATCGCGCCTTTTCCACCTTGAGAGAGTTTACTCTCGAGTACCTACAACAAAGCCGTGCTGTCGCCCGGGAAGCTCTGGATATTTACTACTATATTTGAGCCTGATAGACTCATACAGTTATGATCTGTGAGGTAGAACGAGATCTTCTGACAGCAATGCACACTCTTGAAAGACGTTGTTACGCAGAGCTAGTGCGCTCGCTCGGGCACGAGGATGCAGCAAAGTGCTGGTAGAGATGGTAAAACTGACACAGGTCTCCTAAATGTCGCCCATATGTACTTTCGGTCCATCATCCTGTATTTCAGGATCGTCTCTATCCAATTAACCCTAGCCAACCGTGATCCGTTGAATTAACCACCTCTCGTGATCGTAGTAAGTCAAGAGTTGCTTGTTTATGCATGTTTCCTGTGTCTAGTGCAGCTTCCTGTTCTCACAGTTATTTGATTCCTCGCTCCCTGCTGATCTCCAGTTTTCCTCGTTTATTCTACCATCGTTGCTGTGTCCTTCATTATCACACTGCATCTCCAGTTCTCATCTGGACGAG
>JAADVY010000911.1:0-11426 GCA_023336035.1 Pythium plurisporium
CCCCCCCCCCCCCCCCCCCCCCCCCCCCCCCCCCCCCCCCCCCCCCCCCCCCCCCCCCCCCCCCCCCCCCCCCCCCCCCCCCCCCCCCCCCCCCCGTCCCGTCAGTCCGGATTGTCACCACTCGAGCCGTCCGTCGTCAATCGAGACGCACCTTGTCCTGTCCTCCGACATCCCACACCGTGAAGCTGATGTTCTTGTACTCGACCGTCTCGACGTTGAAGCCTATCGCACCACAACGCGCCGTCGTCAGTCGCTTTCCCTCCTCGCAGTTCCTTCTAGAAAACGCGCCACGTACCAATGGTCGGGATGGTCGTGACGACCTCGCCAAGCTTGAGCTTGTACAGGATGGTGGTCTTACCGGCGGCATCGAGACCGACCATCAGGATACGCATCTCCTGCTTGCCGAAGAGGCGTTCAAACACGCGCGAAAATGCCATGCCCATGGTTGCCGAGTGGTTTTTGCGTAAGCTTTTCTCTCTTGGAAGAGGCACCCAAAATTGCGAAGTGAGGGAAGCCGCTGTTGTTGTGTGTGGGTTATTTGCAGCGTTGGGGGGGAGGCGAGCGAGGCGGCCCGAGGTTTTCTTTCCCTCTCGCTCGCCCCTCCCTTCGGGATGCTCCCGCTCTCCGCCCCTCAAAAGTCACACAACCGAGCGTGGCACAAAACGACGACAACGTGGAGGGGTTTTGACCTGCACAGAACCTCTTACAATACATGCGATAAATAACTTGCAGTCCAGGTCGATAGCATTGCCTGGTTTGAATACCTCTCAGAGGCGATATATTTCAATACCAAATTTCTACTCGGGGTTAAAACCGCATGAGCCCAGAAACTGGACACGAATAAAATCCAATCAAAATGTGCCACCAGGCCGTGACCATCGTAGGAGTGGCTGTTGGCTCGGTTACCGCTATCTTTAGCTCCATGCTGTTGGGAAGCCGACGCTGACGGCTCTTGTGCGACAGTCGCCGACCGCAAAATAGTAGTGCGGTTGTAGCGTCGGGGGGTACTGTACAGGTCCTGGGTCATCCTTCCAACCACTCTATAGATGGCCAACGTCCCATCGCGTTGTACAAATATGATTGGTTAAAATTATCTATCTGCTCGTCCATTTGTCAATATTCACACATGGTCCTATAGATTTTTCGAAAAAAGTACAGACTGGTATCTTGGGTGGTTGGGTTGTTTTCCTTGCTGGCGCGCATTTTCGACCCAAGGATAAACCACGGAAAAGGTACGAGAGCCGAGTGCCCCCTTCCTTCGCGGGGAGAGAGAGAGAGAGAGAGACCGGCGTCAGAAGAAGCAGTGGGTAAGAACACGATCCTGCATGTGTGTCTGCGCGTTTGTTCGATCTCTATATGTCTGCGTTGGGTCCCTTGGCTACACGCAGCTCCGTTGGAACCTTGTGGATTCTGGATTCTCGCGGCGATCCATTCTGGGACCGGTCGACCGATCTGTCTGTGGACTACGACCCGGCGCGCTTCGCCTCTCTCCGTCTCCTCGTGTAGATCCCCGAGTCGCCCTTGCCAATCGGACCACTTATCTCACTTGTCCATGCCTCTCTGTCCAGCCTTCACCAAACTCTTCTCCTGGTCCGTCCCTCGTGTCCATTCGTCCCTCGTGTCCCCACCCCCTCCCGTCCTCACCTCCCCCCGCCTTGCGTCGGCTCGTCTGCCATGTCGTTCCGTGGTGGCAAGCGTCCCGGCGACAACGGCAACGCCGCCGAGGCGTCCTTGAAGCGCCAGCGCACCAACGGCTCCGCGGCCACGAGCCAATCCAGGGTATGGCCTGCCTTCCTTTGCTTCGCTTCGGAAAAAAACAAAATGCGACGCTGAGATCTCTTGTACGGTACATTGCAGGTCGTGTTCGTGCGTGGGCTGCCGTCGGACTGTCTCGAGAGTGAACTGCTCGCGCTCTGCTGTCCCTTTGCCGTGGTGGAAAAGTGCCTCATGATCCCGCCCAAGAACCAGGCGTTCGTGCAGCTCCCGGATGTCGCGTCGGCGACCAATCTCATCACGTTCTACCAGTCACGCGACGCGATGGTGCGCGGCAAGAAGATCTTCTTCGAGTACAGCACGCGCGACGAAATCACCAGTCGCCACGACCAACCGGACGTCCACGCCATGCCGCAACAACACCATCAGCCAGTCCCCGTCTACCAGCAACCTCACCAGGCCCTGCCACCTCCTGCCGCTGCACCGTCCACGCATCAGTACCAGCAGCAACACACGCCGTATGTGTATGCGCAGCCGCACGCCACTGCTGCGGGGACACCGCCGGCGATGGCCGGAGCGACCCCTGGAGGAATGGCTGCACCGCATACGATCTTGCTGGTCTCGGTCACCAAAATCGAGTACGATGTGACCGCCGACGTGCTCCAGCAAGTGTTTCAAAAGTTTGGCAATGTGCAAAAAGTGGTGACGTTCTGGAAGAACAATGAATTCAAGTCGCTCATCCAGATGGAGACCGTGGCCCAAGCCCAGGCGGCTCAGGCGGCACTGGACGGCCGCGATATCTACACGGGCTGCAACACCCTCCACGTTGTATTTTCACGTCATCAGGAACTGCGCGTGCGCTTCAACAACGAGCGATCCAGAGACTTCACGAACCCCAACTTGCCGGCAGGTCCGGCAGCTGGGGATGTGGACGTGGTGTACGATGTGGAACCCCAGGAGACCTACGTCCAGCAGCAACCTGTGCAGATGGTAGCTCCTCCTGTCGCGTACCAGCAACCTCAGCCTGGCTATGACATGCGTGAGCCGTATCATCCTGATCCGCGTGGCCCACCTATGGGAGGTGATCCACGTGGTCCACCTATGGGAGGTGATCCACGTGGTCCACCTCCTGGAGTTCGCCCAGAGTATGACCCACGAGGCCCTCCATCGAATGGCCGATCCGAGTATGACCATCCTTCACCAGGCCGAGCCCGCCGGGATAGTAGAGATCGAGACCGAGACGATCGCGGACGTCGAGACAGCTTCCCGCCTGCCACGCGGCAGCTCCCTGCGCATTCCACTGGCCGTGCGATCCGCACTGAAGAACATCGATCGCCAGTTCTCATCTGCAGCAACATGGACAGCCGTCTGGTGGTACGTTCGGCTCTGCGCTGATACATAATCCTACTGCTGCTGCACAGACGAGAGACTGACTTTGATGTCATTTCGGTAGAATCCGAACGCGTTGTTTACCTTCTTCGGCTGCTTTGGCGATGTGATGCGCGTCAAGATCATGTTCCGTAAGCAAGACACGGCGCTGATTCAGTTTGTCGACGACGACCATGTAGGTCATCTCGCCACGTTGCTTTTATGAGTTTGTGCTGACTGGAGTATGCTGTTCGTTAGTCCACTTCGGCCATGGACCACCTCGATGGAGTCGTTGTCTACGGCAAAAAGCTCCGCATCGACTTTTCCAAGCACAGGACTGTGTCGATGCCTCGAGGTGACGTGGATCGTTTCGAGTTGGAGAATACGCAAGACTTTTCGGCTTCCCCTCTGCATCGCTACCGTCGTCGAAGCACCGCAGAGGCGGTCCCGCCGAGCTCGACTCTCCACGTCGCGGGCATTCCCATGCAGCTGCAGCGTGACCAAAACGCGCTGATCGATCTCTTTGCGCGATACGGTTACGTGAAGAGTTTCCAGTATATGCAGCAGAACAAGATGGCAATGATCGAAATGGGCACGTTGGACGAGGCCGTCACGGCGCTGGTGCATCTCGACAACCTCACGTACCCGGATTCTGCCATTCGTGTGTCATTCTCCAAGGACTCCCAGTATGGCAGCCAAGGCCCGCCCATGGGTGGTGGAGTGGATGTCCCTCCGCCTTTCGCGCCGCCTCCGTCGCGAGACCGCTATGGTCCGTATTCAGGTAGTGGGGGTGGCGGCTACCCACGGAGTCCTCCGCGCGGCCGTGCCCGGAGCCGTGACCGCGGCCCGCCGCCGCGTGGTCGTAGCCGCAGCCGAGACCGCAGTCGGGACCGCAGTCGTGATCGCAGTCGCGACCGAGGAGGCTTCCGAGACCGAGGCCCTCGAGGTGGCGGACCCATGGGGCGATACGGGCGCCCACCGCCGTCGCGACGTTATTAAAGAGAGCGTTTTGGTCAGATAACACCGTTCGCTTACATACAGCTCACCATACAGTACTTGCTGTCTCTACCCAGCGACATCCATCATACAGCGTCATTTCTATTCCATCCAACGATGCTGGCTAGACTACTGACTCGTCAGGTTTCGATGAATGTTCTGTCGCTGCCGACAATGCAGGCGGCGCAGCAATCGATTGTAGAGGTGTTGTGGAAGGAGCGAACGAACTCTTGCCCGATGCTATCTTTCTCTGCTTGGCTAAACTCGGCTCCACGTCGTCCCCGTATTCGTCACTGCTCTTCTTCACCTCCGCGAGCGACGGCGCCTCCTCCTCGTCCTCACTAGCGAGTGCCTTGTCCGTGAGCAGCGAAGCGGTGGTGAGTTTCCGCGCACGTCGCTTGTCGACACGCTGGATCATGTCCTTGTCCACGTGGAGCACGTTCCAGCAGATCTTGGGGTTCTCGTCGCCCGGGTACGAGCGCGGCCGCACGCACACGGGCCGCTGGCAGCACGCGCAATAGTGGCCCGTGTTGCAGCGCACGCCGCGAAAGTAGCACACTGAGCACCGCGCGTACTTTTTCTCGCGGCCGCAACTGCCGTACAGGATCGGATAGCCATCCGCGTCCACCGACGCCGCCGCATCGACCGACGGTGTCGGATCCGCGCCTGGCGCGTCGCGCTTTTTGGTCGCGAGTCCGCTGCGCAGCGGCCGCAGCGTGTGGCCGGGGAATGTCCACAGCGCGGCCATGCGGTCCGTCGTGGGTGAGGGCTCCACGAGCGGCGAGATGGATGATGGGAGACTGGCGCTGTTTATTGATGCCACGGCGGTCGATGGGGACGGAGGGCTCGTGGAGGTTCGAGGGGATCCACTGAGTGGCGACGCGCTTGCTGGTACACTACCGCCGCCTGCACAGTCACCATCGTACCCGTCAGTCTCTGTATACCGAAACCGTACGCATGGGTAACCACGGTACCCTGGAGATGCCGCATCTTGGCAAGCGTCAGGATCCGCTCCATCCGCGTCGCGTCCGTTTGATACGCCTGACCGGCAGCGAGCGCTCGTATTAGTCCACCACGACCTCTCTCCCTTAAAACCGACATACAACCCACCTGGTGCACGAGCGAGACGAGCTGCTGGTCACCCATGGTCTCCAGTGTCTTCTCCAGCGACGCCGACGCCCCCATGAGTTCTTCACCGTTGGGCTCCCAGTCAATACCAGTCTAACATGTTGCGTTTCAGGGAGTCTACCTTGTTTTGAGATTGATCCATCAATTGACAAAAGACGGTGTGTCGCTGTAACCAAGGCATAATGGAACAGGTTAGGGTTCGTACCCGTTCATGTTTCGAATCGTAACCCTCTGTTCTGAGTCAGTCCGGCTCGGTGGCGATTTGACTCGGGGTGTTCCGATGGGAACCGTTCCAGACGGTGTTGCAGGTCAACAAAAAATGAAGCCACCTGCGTGGGGTCGTCGCGTACGTAATGCAGTACATTCGGTCGCCTCGTCGTCGTGGACGACGTCTGGTGGAAGCCTCCGGACTTGCCGCTGGCGCTCTGGATTCGATCCAGACGCGCTCCACAAAAACACGGAACCCGTCCGCTTTTCGAAAGCGGCTCGAAACGGCACGGTCCGTCCCGTCCGTCGTATTCTTATCCGCTCTCCTGCTCATTCCCACATCAGCTCGCTCTTTCCTGCCGCTCCCCCTCTCCCCACACAAAGCCCGCGGGGGTGGTCGACTGCATCTGAGTCGAGCGAGCGTTGGATCTGCCT
This sequence comes from Pythium plurisporium, assembly GCA_023336035.1. NCBI lineage: Eukaryota > Oomycota > Peronosporomycetes > Pythiales > Pythiaceae > Pythium > Pythium plurisporium. The sequence goes on from JAADVY010000911.1 coordinate 5,848, forward strand.
TTGTCGGTGCGTGGCCCACTCACCACTTTTCTCTCTCCATGACGACGAGCGACACCCGGATCTGGATCGTGGGCAATGTCGGCGTGGGCAAGAAGAGCTTCGTGGCGGCGCTCGGCGGCACGGCCCGGAAGCGACCGACGCAGGATCAGGCGATCCTCGAGTACGCGTGGAGCGGCGGCACCATCGCCGTGTGTTCCGACCCCACGCGCTGGCGAGGCGAGTGCGCACGCCGCGACGTCGTCGTGCTGCTCTTCAGTCTGACGGACCGCGCGTCGTTCGCGGCCGTCGCGAGCGACTGGGTGCCGCTCGTCAGCACGCAGACGCACGCGCTGCTCGTGGGCACGCATCTCGATTGTGCGGCGACCAACCGCACGGTGCCGTCTTCCGAGGCCATGGAACTCGCGCTCGTGGAATGCGATGATTTCGTCGAAGTGTGTGCAGCACGCCCGCCGTTCGAGGGCGTGGTGTACGCGCGGCAGCTGCTCGCGACGTGGCTGAGCCACGACGAGGCGACGACTATGCCCACGGCACGCACGCCGCGCGGCTCGCTGTCGCCCACGCAGCGGCTCGGCGTGCGCTCCAGTGTGTGGCTTTTCGATCCGACCGACGAGATCGCGGTGCTCCCAAACGACGACGTCAAATTGCGGCCAATCTCGAGGGCGCTGTTCGAGATGCGCGAGGCCGGCAGCGACCGCGTCAAGACCCAGGAGCGGCGCCGCGAGCAGACCGTCGCTAAGCTCGTGGGCCGCAGTCGGTACCACGGCCCCACCGAGAGCAGTCGCTCGATGCGGTGGCAGGCCCACCAGCTGCAGCTGCAGCAGCAAAACGCCCAGCGCCGTCAGATTTCGTCCAAGTCCAACGTGGTCGACGACCACGCCAAGCTCGCGAGCAAGTCGTTCCTGCAGCCGACCAAGCTCATGCAGCACCGCGTGGACGAGGTCCGCCACCGCCTGCTGGCCAATCTCGAGAAGCCAGCACCACGGCTGGTGGAGCGCGCGTCGGAACGCTGCTCTCGGCCGCGCGCGATGTCCACGGCCCCGCCCCCGCCAGCACCCGTGCTCAAGTCGCCCACGCGGCCACGCGCGCCGTCCTTGTCGCTCTCGCCGACCAAGGTGTCCTCGCCATCTCGGAGTGCTGCGCAGCGCTCGACGGAAGTGGTGTCCAGCGAAGTGGTGCTGGACTTGATGTCGCCGCCGCTCGCGCCGCTCACGATGGCCGCAAACCTATCGCCTGTCAAGAGCCTGGCCAAGGACGAGGAGAACCACGACGCTGATGACCGAAACGAGCAATTGCTCCAAGCTACGATTCTCCAATGCTCCGAGCCAATCCACGAGAACCCACTCGGCGGCAATCGCGATGAGTATCTCCCTACCAGCAGCATCTCCAGCGAGATCGACGACATACTCGACTACTTTGACGGCGTGTCGCTGCCGCTCTAGTTGAACGAGATCGACACGCCCGTGACCACTTCGGCCCACATGAGAAAGTCGCAGACCAGCGAGAACGTTGGGTACACAAACGTCGCCGGCTTGTTGAGCTCAAAGAAGAAATGCCCGACCCACGCGAACGCGTAGCCAATCACGAGCACCATCAGTGCACGCGAGGCGCGGCCCCCGAGAAACTTGTTGGCGAGGAAAAACGCCGCGAGCGCGACCGCAGCCTCCGGTGCGCCGTGGTCGAGATGGCGAAACGCCGCGAACGCGAGCTGGCCGCACTTGATCGCAATTAGACCGGCACCGAGCAGCTCCGGGTTCGCGAGCTGGAGCAGCAGGATGAACGACGTGCCCGTGACGTGGAGACTCACGGACGTCGGATTCTGGTGCTCGCGCATACTGTACCATAGCACCACCATCAGTAACCTACAACACCCGACCCCTTTTTCCTTTTTCCCATCGAGCGAGCCGTAGTATTACTTACTATTGCGGCCAGAACGCGCCAATGTCGGCGAAGGGCTTGCGCGGCGACGGCGGCTGCGCGGGCAGCGCGGCCAGCAGCATCGGGGACGCGTACGAGAGCGCGGCCAGCGCGACCGCTAGCACCGCCCACTGCGGACTGAGAAACTGCGACGTGTGAGCGATGTGCTTGCCCATGGTCGAAGAAGCACAAGTGGGCGTTGGGAAGAGTTGGGAAGAGTTGGGAGAACCCTCGGAACTTTGGAGACAAGTTCAAGTTGGCGGATTCTCGTGCTCACAAAAAAAATATCCAGGTTTTATCCGCTCGAGTATCCGTTTTCAAAGGGTTGGTTTTGGTTAGCGACCACCACTCCTCATTTTGGCAACATTTCCTCTCAGACAAAACAAAAAATGCTGCGACACGGAGGTCGAAAAATGCTGCGACACGGAGGTCGAACACTGGCGTCGCTGGGGCGGCGTGTGCAGGCGAGCGCCCGTCTCACGGCGCGTGCGTTTAGTACCTTTGAGAGCGACACGATCTTCGCGCTGTCCAGTGCTGAGGGCAAGGCCGGCGTGGCGGTCGTGCGCGTGTCCGGCGCGCAGGCGGCGACGTGTCTAACCCAACTGACGCACCACCAGTCACTGCCCCCACCACGACGGTATGGTCATCCAAAGGACTAACCACGGGTGTATATCTATCTCTGGTACTGACACTACGTGGGTCTATCCAGCGCGACGTTCCGGCGTCTATACCATCCGACGCGCGACGAGAAGCTCGACGAAGCCCTCGCACTATACTTTCCCCAACCCAACAGGTGAGGTCTAACGGACGACGATAGCACCGCGCCTCGAGGAGAGAGACGACTAACTTCATTTCGATCAACCAGTTTCACGGGGGAAGACGTGGTCGAGCTACATGTGCACGGCAGCGTCGCCGTGGTCGCGGGCGTGCTCGAGGCACTGAGCCAGATCCCGGTACGGCTCGCTCTCCACCATTTAGACTCCCCCCCAGTGATCCGCGACTAACGTTAGACTTACCCCGAATCCAGCACTGTCGCGCCGCCGAGCCGGGCGAATTCACCGAGCGAGCTTTTGCCAACCACAAGCTGGATCTCATGCAAGTCGAGGGCCTCGCGGATCTGCTGAGTGCCGAGACCGAGGCCCAGCGCGCGCAGGCGCTGCGGCAATTGAGTGGCGCGATCGGCGACGTGTACGAGCAGTGGCGCGACGCGCTCGTGCGGTGCCTCGCCCACGCCGAGGCGGCGATCGACTTTGGCGACGACGAGGACGACGTCACCGACGCGGCCTATTCCGCGGCCGTCGACCGGTTCGGTTTGGTTCTTTGAAACTTTTAGCAAGTCGGACAGCAACTCAGTTGGGTGGTTGTTGTCATGTGTAGAGTGCAGACGCTGGCCGACGCGATCCGACGGCATCTCGCGGACGGCCGTCGTGGCGAGATCTTGCGCAACGGCGTGCAAGTGGCGATCGTGGGACCGCCGAATGCCGGTAAGAGCAGTCTGCTCAACATTCTCGCGCGGCGCCCGGCGGCGATCGTGTCGTCGATCGCCGGGACCACGCGCGACATTGTCCAGGTGCCGCTGAATATCGCGGGCTACCCCGTGCTGGTCAGTGACACGGCCGGGCTGCGGGTTACGGAGGATCTCATCGAGAAAGAAGGCGTGGTTCGCGCGCAGCAATGTGCCGCCGATGCCGATATCCGCGTGGTGATGATGGATCTTCAGGTACCTCCTGCCCGCCTGAAGAGCATTTGTGGATTACCGAGGATGCCAGGCTGATCCGATGGGGTATGCGCCATAGGATGCCGACGACCTATTCACGGAGGAATACCTCCAGTACCTCAGCCACAAGAACACGCTGCTGGTGCTCAACAAGGTCGATCAAGCCGACGCGCGCGACGCATCCGTGGCGCCACTGATGGCCGCATTACAAGATCACGAGTGTCAATGCCGCGTGCTCGTGGTGTCTTGCGTCAACAACCAGGGCATCGATGCGCTGATCGACGAACTTGGTTTCGCGGTGAAAGAACGCCTCCAGAATGCATCGTCCACGGCGTCAAGCGGGGCGATCATCACCCGCGAGCGCCACCGCCAGCATCTCACGGAATGCCTGCGTTCTCTGGACCAGTTTTTGCTCTACCCCGAGCAAAGCGAGATCGCAGCGGAAGATTTACGACGCGCGGTGACGTCGATCGGACGCATTCTCGGTCGCATCGATGTAGAAGACGTCCTGGATGTGCTGTTTGCGGATTTTTGCATCGGAAAGTAATAGAGATGAAGCATGCCCGATGTCTCACGGTCGTTCCGATTGTGGACGTGGCTTTTGAAGCTCAGTTTCTCTTGATGAGTTCCTATGATCTCAAGCTAAGGTAAATAAATGTACCGGATGCCTTCGTCGCTCGCTCGTGGCTCACGGGTTCCACTCGGGGATCTGCGGCGTGCGGAGCAGTCCCCATGGAAGCAGCTCCTCGGCCTTGGCCTTGATCAGCTCATAAATGACGCGGTTGCCCTCCGAGTTGGGGTGGATGCCGTCGCGAAGCAGCAGCCCACGATCCATCTCGGTCGGGTAATGCTTCATGATGTAGTCGTAAATGTCGAGCAGCGTGACGCCCTCGAGTCCTTCAGCGGCCTCACGACACGCGGCAGCGTAGATCCCCGCCTGCTGGTTCGTGCGGTCACCGCCGGTGCGGATACTGTCGTCGATGACGTTGGGCGTGAGCATGAGAATGTGGGCCTGCGGTGCAGCCGCGCGGAGCTCCTGGGCGATCGTGATCAGGTTCTGACGATACTTGTCCACAGGCAAATGCTGGTGCCCGCACGGTCCGGTCTCGACCGTTGCGTCATTCGTGCCGAACCAGACCGTGATCAAAACCGTGTTGAATACACTCGAGATCTCCTTCTTGACGACGGGTAGCGCCGCCTTGATAAACTGCTCGGTGTTGTACACCGTGAGGCCACGACCGACGACGTCGACCGAGCGAACGTACGCCTCCTGGAGCCGTGCGCCGTAGCCGTCGATGGACGGAAGCATGGCGTCCTGTGTGATCGAGTCGCCGAGCAGAATGATGGCCGGACGCGATTTGAACGGCGTTCCATTGGTGTTGTCGTCGTCCGCTTGAGCACCTCGCCAGTAGCTCGCGGTTGTGACTGGTGTGCAGTGCGACGTCGCGAGCGCGAGCACGCTGAGCACAGCGAGCAGTCGTCGTGGGAACATCCTGGCCGAAAGTGACAGACGGCTGCTGCTGCTGGCTTGAGCTGGTTCGAGACGATGCGCTTATGCGCTCGCCGTGAGCGTTTGCATCTCAGGGTCGTCTCTGTCTCTGTGCATGCTTGCTCGAAGATCCCCTGGTTTCGTTCGATCGAGATAAGATCACAAGGAGCACAAGATGCGAGGCGATCAGATCCAGCCAGTGGAATATATACCATTTCTATTCAGGGACCGAGCAAAATTCGAAAGGGGCCAAAACCGTTGCGGCACTCGTGAGGTGGGTATGAACACTCGCGGACGCCGCACTCGCTCGTGGCTTCATGTATGGACAAACATGTCTAAACTGGAGGGATCCACCACTGCTCAGGGATTCCACGTGGGGATCTGCGGGGTCGTCAGCAGCGCCGACGGCAGCAACGCCTCGGCCTTTTCTTTAATGAGCTCGAACACGACGCGATTGCC
>JAADVY010000912.1:0-11425 GCA_023336035.1 Pythium plurisporium
CCCCAGTTTGCGATCTCCTCGTCAGCGAGCAAGTGCCCGACAACTATTATACCCACCCTCCACCCCAACGCCTCATCACAAAATGCCCTCGATCACGTCGCTTGCTCTCTGCATGACAATTGTGCTTGCGACCGCCACCGACGTTCACGCCACCTCCGTCGGCGCCAACACACGAAACCTGCGCGTGCAGACACAGAGCGACGACGCGGTCCAGGGTCAAGGTCTTCTAGTCGTCCACAATCTCCCTGCTGTGGCTCCTATCGCGGGGATTGCGTCGCCTCTGATCGCACCGGTGGCGCCCGCTGTCGCTGGTGTCACGGGGGTGGTTCAGCCGGCACTGAACGGGCTAAACTTCGATAGCTTGTTGGGTGGTGACAAACCACACTTGCTGCCGGCGTTGCCAGTCGTTCAACCGGTCGTGGACGTGGCCAAGGGTGTGGTCACGCCAGTGGTGGAGACGGCCAAGGGTGTCGTGGCTCCTGTAGCGCAGACGGCGTCGAGTGTGGTCGCACCCGTGGCCGAGACGGCGAAGGGCATCTTGCCCGAACTCAGCCATTACTGAGAACTAGTTGGGGCGGTGTCATTGGTTGGTTTGTAAGTACAATATTGTGGTGTTTCTTTCATCTGTGCATTATGCAATGCTGTAGTCACTCACCTGTCTGTCCTCTTCCATCCATTACGCTTGACGATTCGTATGGTAATGGAGACCCTGGGTAGCCACATTGGATCAGGCGTGCTTGAGCCTCCGCGTGCGGAAGATCGACCAATTCTTCCGATTATTGGCCGATACCTCCAATTATTGGTCCAGCACCTGATCGTCAGGCAGACGCGACCAGTACGCCGTAACCAGTGCCTCTGTTTCTTTCACTAATACCAGGTGCACTACCCACACGACCAATGATCAGTAGCTGATGAATGCGGGAGCTCCCAAGCCACCAATATTAATAGAGACCACACCAGCTGAGCCCCATGCACCTGCCTTTCTGATCTTGATCGCGAGACCGCCGACTGAGACGCCTCGGATCCCAGACAGCTGGGACGGATATGCCCGAGGATCCACTCTCCGAGCACGTGCGAGGAAACGCTCTCTTCAACCAATGCGGTGGCTGAAGAGACCGCCCCATAATGGGGAGACAGCCAGGTGGTACAGTAGTAGAAGGCATGGGGCGAGAGCACCGACCAGCCTCCTTCACATAATAGGAGACACCTCCATTGGTGCGATCCTGGCGTGAATCCCCAGTCTCCGCAGCTGCTGCGACTCTCTTGCATGACTGCGTTCGCGATGCCTTCTCGATGATTGGGAAAGCGCCGCCATGGCCACACATCGAACCTCGTTGCTGTTGTGATAACAGCTGAGTCCCTGTTCGACAGAGAGTGGCAGGGGACAACAGGACAGATCTAGACGGTGGCGTCAACGGCTCGCCAAGTATATGATGCTTTGCCGCCCTTGTTCGTGTCTGCAATAGGTTGTGCTCACTAATCTCACTTTGCAATTTCCTCTTCAACAAGCAAGTACCCTCCACCACTTCACCAGTACCACAAACTCCACCCACACAATGCCTTTGATCAAGACGCTCGCTCTCTGCCTCGCGCTTGCGTTTGTGACGACCACCGACGGCCACGCCACTTCTGCGCGAAACCTGCGTGTGCAAAGCCAAAGCGACACGTCGATCGTCGACGTCAACGCCGTCCAAACCACGAGCTCACATCTCGACCGCGTGCCCGGACTGATCGACGCCAACGTCGACGTCAAGACCATTGCGGGTGCGTCAGCCACGGTCACGACGACCGATGCGACCGCCAACTCCGCCACCACAGGCCAGGACCGAGAACTTGCTGCTGTCCACGATCTCGCTGGTGTGGCCCCCATCTCGGGGATTCCATCTCCTCGTATCGCTCCGTTGGCTCCTGCTCCTGCTGGTGGCGTTCAGCCAGTTTTGCCGACTTGGAGCAAGCTCAACTTCGCCAACTTGATGGGTGATGACCAAACAAACCTGCACCAGACAGTGCCGATCGGTGAGCCCGTGAAGGAAGCGGCCACGGGCGTGGTTTCGCCCGCGACGGAGACGGCTAATAGTGGTATCTGGCCAGAGCCACTGCCCCTTTTCAACGACCACTAGTATGAACGAGTCGAGTCGTAATCCTTTGCCGTAACATACTCATCGCATGGCATAGAGGCCTGGTTTCGTTGATGACATTGGCACAAACTAGACATGACCAAAGATCGACTTGACAGGACGGAGAATCCTAGCAGCTGGCGTGCATTGCACGACCAAAAAGAAGACACACATTTGACGATACGACAGTCACATTGTTTCCAAAAGGCGATGTAAGATACGGTACGTTACTAGTCCACCGCACGAGCGGATGCACTCAGGGGCTCTTTTAGTGGCCACCGCCCTGCTGGCCTTGCATGTACGAACTCGGGAGCGTGCCCGTGTGGCCCAGCAAAGCGCCGTGTGCCACGTGCGCCAAGGTCGCGACGCCAGTCAGGGGGCTGCCTCCCCCGCCCAATAGGCTACCAAAGTTGAGACCCCCGGAGGCGGGCTGAACGGCAGCGGCGGGTCGAGCCGGGGGAGCAGCAGCAGCAGGCGCTGCGGCCGCGGCGCCGCCCTGGACGGTCGTCGTAGATGTACCGGGCGTGATATTGACGTTGGTGTTGACCGTACCCGGCACAACGTTCACGCTCGTGGTGGAGGCGCTGACCGCGTTGGTTTCCACGTGCGGCGTGTCGCTTTGGTGCTGCACGCGGAGGTTGCGAGTCGCAGCAGCGTCGACATCCGTCGTTGCAGCGAGCACGACCATGAAGCAAACCGCGAACGTCTTGATCGTCAACATCGTGGATAGCGAGTAGGAGAGTGGGTCTTCCAAGGGTTGACTTGGGTACGGGAGAGCGGATTTCGAAATGAGAGGGCTCGACATGGTGGCGACGCCATATCTGGAGGCTTGGTTTGCACGCTCTCTACTTGACCGCGCTCGACTGGTGACCCCGATGTATATGGAGCAGATCGCTACGTGTGGAAACCACGACGCAGCCCCACGAGCGGAGGAGGTGTCACAGGCTCATTCGCAGAGGCGAGACGAAGCATGGATGCCATTGAATGGGTCGATCTGGCTGTTTTATGTACGAAAAGATGGCTTCACCGTGCCTCTACACCAGATTGAGCCGCCGAGCCCAGAGTCGTCACACGTTCTGGAGAGAAGAGCCGCGCACCTCGGTCGGCAGATCGGAGCCTTTCAGTTCGACATCGTGCTTTGAGCAGTTGGGGATGCAGAGAACCGCCACAAAGTGGCACTGAGTAAGCACAAACGCGTCGAAGTCGAATACGTCGTGCCAGCCGAGGCAAACGTGGGTCACGTTCTGGAGAGGCCTTGTCACTCCACATAGGTCCGACCATTGACCGGTATCTAGCGCCTCGTCATGCATTGAACCTTCTTAAAAATAAGAGAAGGAAGCGATGGTGGCAAAATCGCATGGGCTAAGAATATACGCTCCCTGTAGACTCCAGTGTTTCTGGAGCAGCCTCTCTCGCTCTTCCCATGGCGACACCGAGTCCGCCCTTCGTGCCGCGCGATGTCTTCCGGCTGCTCGTCAAGCTTGAGGCACAAAAGACCCACGACGTCGACACCGAGACGCTCGCGCAACGGTTCCGCGTGCCGCCCGAGTTCGCGAAAGATGAGTCGCTCGAGCAGCGCGAGCGCAAGGCGCAGACTGTAGGACGCAGGTGAAGCCTCTTTCTCTCTCGTTCTGTCTGTTCACGAAGGCATCGCGTTTGTGTGCTTGTAGACCACGCCCGGACCGGGCGCGTACGAAGCGCGCGAGTGCTGGACGCGGTCGAATCCGAGCGAGGTGCCTGCTCGTGGGTCCGCCGCATTCGTCTCTCGACTGCCACGGGACCCGTTCCAGCTCGAACCACTCGCACGACAAGCGGTGTCGCGCCACGGGAAAACGAATCGATTGGCCTCAAGCGCATCGGCGTCCTCGGTGCTGGACGTGCCACCACCGTTGGGCTCGTTCACTCGCACTGACCGAGGGATCGTTTCGACGCAAATGCCGCCAACAGAGTCACGAGGCGAACCACCGCCACCGCTGAGGAGTACTATCTCTGCCGGAGGGACGAGCTTCGAACGTGCACCGCGTGCCACGCACGTACCGCTCGTCCCCGCCTGTGCACTAGGTCCAGCGCAGTATGACGTCAAGCGGTTGTGGGATGCGGGCACACCCGTCGCACCAACGCCTGCAGTCTTCAGCATGTCCACAGAGAAGCGTGCGGTTGTTTGGTCGCCGGCCCGGTCACTGCCCACCAACGCCGTGACCGACACCTGGGACGCATCGCCGTATTATGCCAAACACAAGCGGCATGTGGAGCGTGAGAGGCGGCGCGTCAAGTCCCCGACTGATGTGTCCAGCCACAAGCAGCAGCCAACGCCAAGCGATCCAGTAACTGCGGCCCTAAAAACGCTCGCGGCCTCTGCATCCTCACCCACGATCCGTACCCGACGTGGGAAAGACCGCAGCCACGAGAACGCCACGCGGTCTCAGCTGGATCCGTTCGACTGGCTGAGGCGGCAGCCACACGGCGAGCAGCGTGCGAACGCCCTAGCTGCCAAGCACGGGCTCGCTGAGCTGGTGCGACCACTCACGGCCGCAGCCGACCACCCACTCGAATCAGAGCAAGAGCTCGTCCACGACGAGTCGGCTGTGAATGTCGTCCACCACGAGCAGCAGCACCGAGAGACCGACGAGGAGCTCAATGGCGATTCGTCTCGTATCACGTTCCGAGTGGCCAGCTCCACTGGAGCTCCTCGCGACGAACGAATCACTGTGAGCTGTCGGCTGCAGGGCGGACTCGTGGTCTCCGTGAAAATGTATTCGGCCAAGAGAATTCGCCACCTCAAGGCTGCGCTCGTCCGCCGGCAGACGCGGTTCCAGAACGAGGACCAATTCGATCTGTTTCTGAGTAATGGCAAGCCACTCGCTCAGCCTGAGGAGACGCTCGAGCAGGCAGGCGTCCGCGACCGCGCGCTCGTGCAGGTCGTGGCCAGATAAGCGAGAAACAAAAGGAATCAACGAGCACAGTTGTTACAAGCGACCGGACAGAAACGGCTACACTCTGCAAACGCGGACGACTCTAGTCGACCGTCACGGCCTTAGCGAGGTTGCGCGGCACGTCCGGGTTGATGCCCTTCTTCACTGCGAGCTCGTACGCGATGAGCTGGAGCGGCACTGAGGCCAGCAGCGCCGTCATCGGGCCGTTGGACGGGATCTGGATCACCGTGTCGGCGATACCCTGCACCATCGCCGGACGGTCCGTGATCACGATCGTGTGGGCGCCACGCGCACGCACTTCTTCGACTGCGGTCTTCATGAACGCGGCATGCTCGTCGTCGAGCACGATGAGGATGATGGGTGTCGCCCCAAACTTGCCGTCCTTGCCGTTCTCAATGAGCGCGAACGGACCGTGCTTGAGCGCACCACCGGCATAGCCCTCGGCGTGGAGGTACGTGATCTCCTTGATCTTGAGGGCACCTTCGTACGCGATGGGCTCGCCAAAGCCCTTGCCCAGCACAAAGAGATGCTCCGAGTCGCGCAGCATCTCGGCCACCTGCGCGCACTGGTCGCGCGTGCGAAGCGCCATGCCGATGGCAATCGGCAGGCGATGCATGGCCTGGATCAGCTCGTCCATCTTGGTGCGGTTTCCCTCGGGACGGTTCTGCGCAAACCACGCGGCGATGAGCCCCATGACCGTGACCTGGGTGACAAACGCCTTGGTGCTCGCGACTGCGTTCTCGCGGCCGGCGTTCAGGTACACGCCGCACTTGGTCGTCCGCGCGATCAGCGAGCCGACGGCGTTCACGACCGAAAACGTCGGCACTTCGGTCGGCAGCTCCTCCACGGTCTTGAGCACGCGCGTGACGTCGAGCGTCTCACCAGACTGTGACACGACGAGCAAGCCGCCGTCTTTGCGCGGGAAGCGGTCGCTTGAGCACTCGGAGGCATCCTCGGTGCTCACCGAGTCGAACGAATGCAGCGATCGCATGAGCTTTGCACCGTATCTACAGGACAACATGCCAAAAAGGTTGGTCAGATGCAAGCGATCCACAAGGCGATCGAACTACTTCGCAATACACGTACTTGCTGGCATACAACGAGGTACCGCAGGCCGAGATCATGAGGTGCTTGATCTTGAGCATGCGCTCCTTCTCGGCCTCGAGACCGCCGAGGTAGACGTGGTCGTCGGAGACGCGACCGCCGTAGCCAAGTGCGGCCGCGACGGCCTTGGGCTGCTCCATGATCTCGCGGATCGTCCAGTGCGGGTACGGCGCCGGCGAGAGCCGCACCTTGACGTCCGGTGCGGTCGCGAGGCGGCTGGTCGGGAAGCGCTGGAGGAAGCCTTCCTTCTCGTCCACGGGGTTGAGCTCGGCCGAGTCGGCCTTGATCACGGCGACCTCGCCGTCCTTGAGCGACACGAAGCGCTTGGTGTAGCGGCTGAACGCCGTGGTCTCCGAGGCCACGTACATCTCGTTCGATCCGTAGCCGATACAAAGCGGCGAGCCGTTTCGCGCGATGACAATCTTGTCGGGCTCGTCCCGCGCCATCACACAAAGCCCCCACGTGCCTTCGAGCCGCGAGAGCGCAATCCGCGTGGCCGTGAGCACGTCCGCACCCTCGCCCATGAGGTGGCCGATCAGCTGCGCGGCGACCTCCGTGTCGGTTTGCGACGCGAACACCACACCTTCGCCCAGCAGCTCCTGCTTGATCTCGTTGTAGTTGGTGAACGTGCCGTTGTGGATGACCGAGACGCGGTTGTGCATGTCCGAGTGCGGGTGCGAGTTGACGTCGGTCTTGCCGCCGTGCGTAGCCCATCGCGTGTGCGCGATGCCCACTGTGTTGCCCGCGTGGGCGTCTTTGGACGCGCGCAGCAAGTGGATCGAGTCGGCCGTGCCCGAGACCGACGCGAACTTGGTGGTCGTGATCTCCGACGGGCCGCCCTGGTCGTTGTACTGCATCGTGGCCATGCCCGCCGAGTCGTAGCCGCGGTTCATGAGGATCGTGACGCCCTCGAGCAAGAAATCGGTGGCGTCCGCCGACTTGCCCACGACGCCGACGATGCCGCAGCAGTCCGCGGGCTCGTGGAGCAGCGCGCCGGCCGCGAGCAGCGCCAGCAGCACACCAGCGGCGCGAGCGAACGACGCGTCGCTGTCCAGCACGGGGCGCTGCGCAACGGCGGCGCCGGCCGCGACCCGCAGCGGACGCAGCGCCGTGGAGGAGACGGAGGAGGAGGAGAGCGAACGCGAGGCGGTGCGATGCAGAGCGAGCGGGGCAGCCGCAGAGACTGCAGCTGCGCGCTGCGTGAGACGAGGCGTCCGCGACGGCAGCCGACGCAGCGCCGTCGCCGCGGAGGAGAGAGATGCACGCAGCATAGGCGACGATACGGAATGAGGCGATCGGTGCTGGAGCTGCTCCGGGGAAACGGATCGGATGCTGGCGGTAATCGACATGTTTTATACAGAAGAGTCGGGCTGTAGTCACATGCCATTGACAAATGTATTGAACGGGTATATGGTTTAAGGACATTTGAATAAGCTGTTGCGACCATTTTGTCAAACGTTTTACACGGGGTATGTGTTTATGATATAGGTAGATAGGAGGCGAGTAGCCTTCAGGTCATTCCAGGTGGTTAACTCTGATTGGTGGAAACACTTCAACGCGCTCGTTGTCGACCACGGATTGGTGAAAATATGTTGTTTCATTTTAGTGACGACGTGAATCTTGGACCGGCGCTGACGTGGCGGTGCCCTTCAATGGAGGCTCCACGTCCCGCTGTTCCCGTCGCCTTCGTCCAGGTGTTGGTGGCGCCTGATATCCATTTTTGATGCTTTCGTCGGTCAGCAGCAGTACTTCTCTGGATCGAAATTGCCCGTATCCGGACGCCGGACGTGCTGAACACCTGAAGGAATATTGGACGAACCATCCAGTCAGACTGTCGGACGCGCGCCATACCGATCGCCAATGTCCAGACGTCCAGACGCGACAGGAAACAGAGAGGACGTCACTCACCGTCGTGATGGCGAGTGATTCCGTCCGGAGCGGGCTGTCCGGAAAAAGTCACCAGAATGAGTTCAGATTTGGGCACAGCATACGATGCTTTTAACGGATGCAGATCAGGGCACGATGAGTTGGTGGTGGATGAACATTACAGTGCCTGTCGCAGGACAATCTGCCCAGCAAGAGTCTCTGGAAATGAGTCCAGATGTGGTGGCGGAGTACATACCTGCTCTACGCCGACGAACGCAGATCTGGATCTGGGGCAGATGAGTTTTTTTGTGTGGGTTGAGACCCACACCAAAACTGTGTGGCAACACAAAAAGCGATTTTGTGTCGTGTCTCTTCCCAGTGGATCGATCCGCTTGACTGTGAATCCAGGCTTGATCTCTCTGGAAAAATTCCACCGGGGTCAACTGTCCAACAGTTGGCCCCAGTGGAAACTTCACACGACGGGCCTGATTCGCCGGTTCTTGTTAGGGAGAGATCCAAGAGCAAATCACAGGAGGAGGATTTCGCACCCACGCTCGGGGCGATGTCCTGACGGCTGAGAGGAGGGTTGACTGGTTCTCTCCCAACGAAACCGTGAGATGAAGGGCCACCCGGTTTGTTCTCCGCTCCTCCTCCTCCTCGGTTCCTTTGGGTTCACAATGAACGGAGAACGCCAAAATGAGATACGCGCGACCTTCGCGCAACATCCGCTAAGCACTGAACCTCGCCGCATGTTCCATTTCCCAACTCGCCGTGTCCCGACGCCACTCTCCGAATGCTGCGTCTGCTGCTGCTGCTCGCGGCCGCCGCGTCGTCGGTGCAGGCGGCCACCAACGACTCGACGGCCGTGAAATGGTGCACGTCCACCGACACGGTCACGCTCACGACCTGTGGGGCGTCCTGTCTCCCGAACCAGGCCTGTGTGCAGTACCCACCCAAGGCCAAGACCAAGTGCAGTGATCTCGCCCGCAACACGTGCGGCCCGAGTCCCGACGACGACACGTGCACGTTCCAGTGTCTCGAGCTGTACAACCCCAAGGTGTTCAAGTGGACGCTGTTCGTGAAGGAGCCCATGGCCGATGACACGTTCGGTCCCGACAAACTGACCAGTCCGTTTCCAGCGGCGCCGGTTGAAGCGATCAGTGGCGTCAAGGTGCCTGCGGAGGCGCGTGCGATCCAGCTCACGGGATCCGATGGTGTCAACATCGCCAAGGGCTCCATGAAGGACGTCAAGCGCGACGACACGTTCTTTGAGGACGCCACGCAGGCCGAGTTGGTGTACGTTGGGGAATGCCGTTGGGGGGGGAATACGATCGCTTTTGGTAAACTGACCGCTGGATGTGGATTTTTTCTTTGTAGGGCGATCGCCAACATCAACTTGGCCAATCTGCAGGTCAACTTTCTGCCCAAGACGCTCAGCACGCTGTACGGTCGTGTGCAATTTGCGTGCCTCGGGGGGGAGAACCTGGAAACTGATGGATCGGTAATTATCTAGGGTGATGGACAACTGTGCGCTCAGCGACGTGCCGACCGACGTCGGCTACATGACCAACCTCCGTCTGCTGAACATCTCCAAGAACGACATCGCGGATCTCCCGACCGTCGACGGCAAGGTGGGCAAGGTGCTCCAGTCGCTCACGACGCTCAACCTGCGCAGCAATGTGCTCACCAAGTTTGATCTCGTGCTGCCGTCGCTCAAAGTGCTGTACGTCGTGGTGTCGTCTGTCTCTTGTCTTATTGCTATATCCTCATGCTGTTCTGTCTGGATGCGTCTAGTGACCTGGGTGACAACAAGATCACCAAGTTCCCGATGGCCGTGTTCAACATGTCCAACCTCATCACGCTCAACCTCGACGGCAACGTGATCGAGGCGACCAACTTCACAAACGACCAGTTTCTCTTCCTCAAGCGGCTCGATGCGCGCA
Source organism: Pythium plurisporium (assembly GCA_023336035.1). Lineage (NCBI taxonomy): Eukaryota > Oomycota > Peronosporomycetes > Pythiales > Pythiaceae > Pythium > Pythium plurisporium. Next base: position 9,964 of record JAADVY010000912.1, read on the forward strand.
GCTCGCTCGGCTTTGTGGCCCGCGCGTGTCCCACGGGCACACGTGAGGATACCGTGCTCGGCTCACCAGTTTGCGTCGCGGACGCGTCCACCAGTACGACCGCCGCCCCCTCCTCGGAGAAGAAGTCCGGCTCGTCGTCCACGGTGATCATCATTGTCTGTGTGATTGCTGGCGCCGTACTGCTCGTCGGTGGTGGTGGCTTCATCTGGCACCGTCGTCGTGCAAAGGCCAACGAGTTTTACCAGTCGGTCATGGATGGCAACAGCCGCACGCAAGGCAACTTTACCAACAACAGTGGTGGCACGGGCGGCGCGTACACGAATGGCGTGAACAATAGCACCACCGGCCAGTCGCGTGGCGGCTTCTTCAGCCGCAGCCGTGCTCCGTCGGCGGGTCGGCCTTCGAGCACCAGCGTTGGTGGTGGACGTCCATCGCGTGCCAACTCGGGTGGCAGCAGTCGCCCGAGTATCAGCGGCCGCCCGAGCAAGCCGTCGATTTCCGCTGGCACGTACACGGAGATCGCCAAGTACCAGGAGGAACGCCAGAGCGGCGCGACCACCATGTCGCTCGCGACGGGCGGAAGCCGCCAGCGCGAGCGTGCGCAGATTAACCAGAACGTCGTGCGCATCCAGAGCCACGATATCAACTACACGCGTACGATCGCGAAGGGTGCATTTGGTGAGGTGTGGCTCGCTCACTACGGCCGTGACCTTGTTGCCGTCAAGAAGCTGCTCTCGAGTGACCCCGTGAGTGTTGGCGACTTCATCGCTGAGCTCAACTTGCTCGCGAGCCTCTCACACCCGCGCATCCTCTCGCTCGTCGGCGCGTGCTGGGATGACAAACAACTCGATCTGCAGATCGTGATGGAGTACATGGACTCGGGCGACTTACTCACGGTGCTGCGACGCCACTCCCCGAGTGATCTCACGTGGGACAACGGCAAGGCGACGTACTGCGTACAGATCTGTGAGGCTGTGTTCTACCTCCACAGCCTGCAGCCAGCGCTCATCCACCGTGATATCAAGTCAAGGAACATCCTCATCGACGAGCGCAAGGGTGCCAAGCTGTCGGACTTCGGAGAGAGCCGCGAGCGCACGATCCAGAACACGATGACTGCCGGTGTCGGCACGGCACGATGGGTCGCCCCCGAGATCATCTTGGGTGAGGACTACAGTGAGCTTGCTGATATCTACTCGCTCGGTGTGCTGCTCACGGAGCTCGACACGCACAAGATCCCGTTCGAAGGGCTCAACCTGGAAGAGCATATGATCGTGCAGCAGGTCTCAGTGGGCAAGCTGCGGCCTAAGGTCTCGGACTCGTGCCCGGAGGTCATCCGCCGACTCGTCCACGAGTGTCTCCAGTTCGACCCGCAGCTGCGACCGTCGGCGGCGCGTGTGCTGCAGACGCTCATGGCCTCCCCACTCGTGCGTCGGCTCTCGACCATCTCGGACAACGAGTAGAG
>JAADVY010000913.1:0-11419 GCA_023336035.1 Pythium plurisporium
CTGTGAACCGAACGACCCCAATGCCGGACCCGCTGGTGAGGCACTGCGTCCACTCCAGTCTGTCAAGCACAAAAAGCTAGACTACTTCATGGGACCCACCTCCGACGTCTTCCAGGGAATTCTCGCCTTTGTCCGAGTCTCCGGTGCACCGAGAGACATGCCCCTCGTTTCCACTACGCCTCCTGCACCTGACCTGTATGGACCGACCTCAGACTTGCGCGAGCTATCGCCCAAAGAGCAAGCGTCGCTCGAGACGTTCCCGTTTGTCTTTTCAGTGGACAACTCCCGTGTCATGAGGGACGGCTTCTCGTACAAGAAGTATTTCATCAACCGCGCGATCTTCAACATGTCCAGCATCCGAAAGATGCCACTGGATGCAGTCCAAGAGTGGGTGATCGTCAATCAGCGTGAAGAACCAAAGGCAGATGGGCGACCAGGGATGCTCACTACAAGCAACCACCCATTCCACATCCACACGAATGCATTCCAGATCATTGCGATGTCTCACGGCGAGGGCGTCGATTATAAAGTGGGGGATTGGCGAGACGCGATTTTGGTTCCGACACCGGGAAACGTGACTATCCGGTTCCGCCCCGTGGATTTTCGTGGCCCTACGGTTGCGCATTGCCACGCTGCAGCCCATTCAGATGCTGGGATGGTAGCTCTAGTTGAGATCTTGTAGAAGTCACACTAGTTTGGGTAAGCTCATGAAAGATCGTCGCTGCTCTCGCGAGTACGGATCTTGGCAAGCCACTTATGGCCGCGGCTTCAAGCGCAAGGCTCCTGTTTGCTACACCCCCACGTGTTGTGTAGTAATATACAACTCCAGTTGAATGTTTCACGCTGCCGTCACGGTTACGGGTTCTTGAGACATGATGTGCCAACTCTCTCGCTTGAAATTCTTGGTCTGAATAGCCTTCGCCCAACAAGATCTCAACGATTTCCACGATGTGGGTGGCGATCACAACTCGGCAACGCACGTTACGTAAGAGGTATTTCACAATGCTGCAAGCCAGCGCGGTAACTTGTGCACTGCTCAACCCGAATCCTACCTCATCTAGTAAGACGAGAGACTTTGCTGTAGCATTCTTCATCAAAGCATCCAGATACTGGAGCTCGTCGTCGCCGGCACCTAACGCGCCGCAATCAGTACGATCGTTGAGACGATGCATCCGCGAGTGAATCGCGTCGAACGCTGGTAGGGTCATGGAATGAGCAGGAACAAATGAACCCATCTGAGCCATGACTACAAGCAATGCAATCATGCGGAGTAAAGTGCTTTTTCCACCCATGTTGGGACCGGATATGATCATCGCAGCACCCTTCGTCGTAGCACTTCCGAGTTCGACATCGTTGGGGATGTACGACGAGCCTTGAGATGTGTGTTGTTCCAGAGTTGGGTGACGTCCACCACGGATCTTTAGATTTTCCGTCGCCGTGAAAATTGGTCGTACGTAGTTCGGATGTAGTCGAACTACGGTCGCCATCGATGCGAAGCAATCAAGAGCCGCGAGGATATCCACACATTGAGTAGTCTTGACGTAGATGATGGAGTCCATGGATGCAAGAATCTTTCGCCAAACGGACGCAACAACTTGTGCCTTTGTCTCCAGCAGCATATCCTGCTTGAGTTGGAGCGCACGTACTGCTGGTGGATAGCAGCGAACGATCGCTTTAGTGGATGATAAGATGAGCCAATCCTCGGGAATGCATGACAAACTCCGTCTATCGACAACGATAAGATGGCCAGATGTTCTGTTGACACCCTTCGTGTGATCCGAGCTGTAGCTAAGCGCTGGCAGGTTGAGCTCGCGTTTGAAGGAGTCGAGAGTCACCTGGAATTCCGTCTGTACTGCAAGTAATCGTGTGTTTGTCTCGTCATAGGCTTGCTTCTCATCCGGGAATTCAGCCCACATCTTCGATATTGCTTGTTCAGTGTCATTACGCCGGGCCCCCTCGTTGTCGATACTCCCTATAGCGGTCTCCAAAACATCGGCGTTGCGAGGATATCTGCGCATAAGCCTTTGTGCGGCCATCGAAACCGGGTCTGCGTCGTCTAGGACGGAGAAGATCAGCATCTCAACGCGAATTAGTGAAGTCAACAACCGAACAAGAGAGCTTGGTGTCGCACGTCGCAGGTGTAATAGTTGAAGAAGGCGTTCGATGCCCACTGCTGCTGGTAGTATCTCCTCACGAAGAGCCTCGTAAAGAATTGCACCGTCGCCTGAGACCTCTGAGAGCGCCTCAATGCAACGTTGTCGTTCTTCGATATCGTTGATACTTGTGAGTGGAAACTGCAACCAGTGTTTGAGGCGACGGGCACCGTACTCTGTTTTGGTGTGATTTATCATACTGAAAAGGGATCCATCGCTCGATGCGACCGACCGACGTCGATCATCGCCAAATAGCCCAAGATCGGTAAGTGTGGAAGGCATGAGTCTGAGTCGGTTATCGTCGTTTCCAAGGCTGAAGTGATTTTGAGATAGTCGAATGGTGTCTGCTGCAAGAGAGATTTCGAACTTCAGCGAGCGCAAGTAGGATGCAAGCGCAGATAAAGCAACGTGAGCTAGTCCTGGAAGAACTAGTCCTGTAGCATGTTCACTCAAAGGTGCTGAACCGCATTCAGTTGAACCTTGGACGTTCTTGAACGTGACCCGCTCAATACGACGAACGGAGCATTCCAGCTCTGTCTTGCTACCTTCCGCTCCAATCCAACTGCTTCCACACCGAGAGAAATCCACCAGTAGCTGCTCCGTTTGTGGACTAACTCCACCTACAGGAGTCACAATTTCTGCTGGTTCGATGCGAGAGAGAATAGCCCGGATTTTTGTTCGGCTACCGTCTACACCATGAGCGTGTCATCAGTCTGGGGTATGTTAACAACATGTGATGCTCGCACTTCGAACCGTCCTCGAACTCGTCAAAGATTGACTCTCCAGTATGGATGTCGTGTCCAAACACGCCGATCCGGACATTCTGAACATAGAAAGGTAGCGAACACTCAGCGAACAATGAGCATGATGGCATCCCACCGAGAATCTGCAGTGGTCTAACCTCAAAGTCTGCCACCGCTCTGGCTGCTGGCTCCAACGTGTGGATAAGCCGTACGAACAGTCTTTTGGGCTGGACCGTCTCCTCAATGATCGCAAGGATATAGCGTGGACTGGAGAACGTCAAGCCACTACTACTGTGAGCTGCGTTGACTTTGTCGGTGTGGTCGTCACGGTTGCCAGAGCTGTCACTTGGTATACCATTCTGCATGTCGTCGTACATTACAGTACTCAAGTGGCTTTCGTCTGGAATTGTTGCCCATGTGTACGCTTCAACAACATCCCTAATCAGGCCGCAACATCGCGGTACGATGGGTGAGCCAAACTTCGTTTGATGGCGATGGCGACATGGACGCACCGTTCAAGTGGTTGGCGAGGCGTGGTCGTCACGGCGCGGAGCTGCTTCACGATCCCGATCTTGAAACCTGCAGCCACGAGGCGCCGTCCATGGTGAAGCGCGCGGTGCACGGGCACGGACGCCTCCATGAACGCGCGGTGGCGCTGCGCTCGGATCCCCAGCACTCTCGACGCGTGCTCGGCGTCCTCACCAAACATGCGCATGCGGTACCCACACTCAAAGAGCAGCAGCATGTCCGGATATTGTTCTTTCAACCGGACCACTTGCTTTTCCATTTCGGTCAGGTTCTCCTCCTCTTCTCCACGTACTGCAGGCTGCTCCCGTCGCTTGTCGGCACGGCGCCGTCTTTTCCGCACAAAATTGGCCATCATCGGATGTGGATAGGACTCGCCATCCGTGTCGTTTGTTATCGGTGCGGCTGTATGCTCGTGTGTGCGCTGGAAATGCCGCGACGTTGCCCCACGTTTCCCTTCAATTCTGGCCATGTTGATCTTCGCGGCAACTACTGTACAGTACTCATTCAAAATAGTTCTCTAAGTACGCACGCACTTAGTAGCACATCGCCCTTCCTGCATCTTTTCATCATCCCGCCTGGGGGCCTCCCCTGAGAAGAGCGAGTCGTTCTTCTGAACGACGGAGAACCACAAAAGCTAACACGTGCTGCAAAGAAACCAAGCCAAGAGTGGAAGACGCGAGCCAAGCTAAGCCAGCGCTCTCCACCTGCCTCATGACCACGCCACCTGCGTCCGCGGCCCCGACGCCGCCCACGCCGTCGCCGGCCGCTTCCATGGCGGCGCCCGTGGTGACGTTCGAGGACCTGGACAACAGCGTTCGTAACGGCAAGAAGAAGCTTTACTGGAGCGCGTTCGAAGTCGTGCTCGCGACTGCGCAGCCCGGCGGACCGCCTGTCGAAACGCGGTACGACGCGTACCAAGTGAACCACAACCACCTCAAGAAGCTCCATGCCGGCGCGCGCGGGCCGCACTATGTGCGCGTGGAGTGCAAGTTCTGCACGACGCCACGCTTCACGCAGAGCATCACGGTCTCGACCAAGAAGTTTGAGGAACACTACATGACGCTGCACGCGCTTGATGCGCTCGCGACCGCGGAGGCCAAGAAGGCGCAGCAACAGCAGCAGCAGCGCAAGGCTAGTCGACTAGGTAATGGAGCTGCAGGCGGTGAACAAGACGAAGACGACGAAGAGTCGGTGGGCGAGGACGACGTGGAGGGGCGCACGCGCGCGTCCAAGCGCGGGCGTCGAGCGGAAGACAGCTCGGCTACGAACGGCACCGCCAAGCGTGCTCGCCGTGGCGCACTCACGAGAGACGACGACGATCACGTCGCGGCAATGCAGGGCGCCGCTGCCGCGGTCGTCGCGCTCGGGAACTCGGCCCATGCGAACGAGAATGCAGCCCATCCACCACCTCAGCAAGCAACGCCAGGCGTGACACTATCATCGTCGCTGGTGGATAGCAGCATTGTATTGGACCCAGCTGATTCGGACACGAAGCGTGCGAAGAAATCGTACTGGACAGCGTATGAAGTCGTGATCTGCGAGCGCGTGCCGCGAAGCGACATTAGCAATGCAGACGGTGTCGAGGGCGCGGTGTCAGCTACCGAGTTGGGCGAGATCGTCACACGCGAGACTCGCCAGGACGCATGGCGCGTCAACCACAATGCACTGCGTCGCCTGCATCTTGATCCGGAGAACGACACGACCGTGCGCGTCGAGTGCCGCTTCTGTGATGAACCCAAGTTCAATCAGTCGATCACCGTGTCGACGCGAAAGTTTGAGCAGCATTTCTACTACGAGCACGCCGATGAAACTCAGCGTCAAGAGCTCGAAGACAGGCTCGCAGCGAAGGCTGCCGAAGCGGCAGCCCATGGTGATGGCGTCAACGGTGTCTCGCACGATGCGGCATTGTACATGAACAAGCGTCGCAAGTCATGGAAGTCTTTACTCATGGAGCGAGATGGTCCTACGTTTTCGACCGGTGCAACGGCGAAGTCTCCCCACGGTGGGGCCGTTCGTACGGTGACGATACGTCAGCAGCGGACAATGCTGCTCAACTGGGTGCTGCACGAGTGTCTGCCCCTCTCTGTGATTGGCAGCGACCATTTCCAGGCATTTGTGGCTACGCTTGACCGGAAATTTGAAGTACCGCAATCGTCAGTATTGCATCAGGAGCTCCAGCAACGACTTGAATCGGTCCGTGGCGCCGTTAAGAAGGAGATCCAAGAGGAGCTGGCAGCTGGAACGTCGTTCGTTCTCACCGTGAACAAATTTCCAGTGATGAGCTCTGGAGGGGAGACGACATATGTCTCCGTTACGATCCATTACATCACACGTGAGTGGGAGCGAAAGCAAGAGATCCTTGCGTGTCGTGCTTTGCCACCCGATGCATCGCTCAACCATGAATGGCTCCTCGTTATGAGCGTGCTGGAGGAATTTGGCCTTCCAAGGAAGGCGATTGTCTCGATGACGGTCCGAACTGTGGATGCCTTCCAGACGGCCGGCATAGCTCTCCATCCCCTTGGCTTAAAGGACCCCAGGAAGGCCTCTCCTGCAATCGTGCTTTGCGCAGCTGGCGCACTCGAAACAGTCGCACAGACTTTTGTTGATGTATTGCGTCGTGACGCATCAAAGCATCAACCGCTGGTCGCACTGTTGAAGCAAGAAGGAGTGTCTGGTGACAAATACTCGTGGATGGATGTCCACGCAGCTCTGGTTGCAGTCCGTGATCGTCAGACGAATGGAAAAGAGTCTGCCTCGTCTGCGGCGTCATCCAATGCACTTGAGATTGCTCAGGCTGTTTGTGCACTACTCGAGCCGTTCGCGCGTGTTGCGGAAGATATGAGCCGTACTGAGTATCCGACTATCCCGATGATCTTCCAATACTTTCGTCACTTGAAAGAGATCCTGGCACAGCGTGCGGAGTCAAATGACACCAGTAGCAAGGCAATTGCCTCAATCGTGAAGGAGATGCAGACAAAACTGAACGGAGCGGTTCGTGATGTGGTCGGGCACAAGGCTCTAGTAGCATACGTGCTTGATCCGAGGTTTCGACTCGCGCATATCACTACTGAAGATGAAGCACGTATTCGCCAAGCGATTCTCGATGAAATTGCTGCTGTTACTGGCGACAATAATGCAAGTACCAGCGACCCTCACGCCGACGGCAACTCCAATACTGGTGATGAGTCAGGTGGTGGGGGCACAATGCGACAACCTCGATCACTTTTCGAAGAACTTGCTACCAGCGGTAAACGCACCAGTATCGGCTCTGTTGCTGTGGTTGGATCACCTGCCCAGGCTCCTTCATCATCACCCAACTCATCTGAACTGGATGAATATTTGGGTCTGGAAGACGAAGACTTTAGTGTGAACGTGCTTCAGTGGTGGCAGGCACACGAAGCTCAGTTTCCGACGTTGGCTCAGGTCGCGCGTCAATTCTTGGCCCTTGTTGGCACGTCTTTGCCCGCCGAGGAACTGTTCGCCCCTGCTGGTCAGCAGTTCGCGCTACGACGCAGCATGTTGGAGCCAGAAACGTTGGAAGCGATCATTGTCGCCCGAGCTGGTCCTGATCCACTTGCTGATCAGCATTTCCCTCAGCCTCGTGCGCGGATGCTATCTCCAGCCGCTGATCCTAAGCGACGAAAGCCGACTTCTCCACAGCCTTCTGTCGCGGTTGCGCCGCAAGATCTTCCAGTGGCATTGGCTACCAACGACGACAACGACCCGGTCGCCATCATCGTGTAAGAGGTGATCCAGTGGGTTCATCGGCTGAACTTCACCTGTCTGTAGGGAACACTGAATATGTGTGTGAACTCTCATCTCACTTCATAGTTGATCACTCTTTAGTGTATTTGTGCAACTCCTATCGTCGCATGTAGTTCTCTCCTGTTTGGGCGGTCAGAAACTGTCGCAGTGTTCCAGGTACGGTCCGGTCGACGTATGCACTTGCCGGCTGGTGGAGCATCGTGAGCAACGCCAAGTTGGAACAGTTATCACGATCCTTGCGTGCGAGATCCAAAAGCTCCGAGATGAACTGGCTCAGCTGGATCACCCGCATCTCCGGCGTCGAGAACAGCTTGGTCTTCCAGCCGAGCGGCTCGACCGAATCGTTTCCCTTCTCGATGAAGCTGCCAAGTTGGCGACAGTACGTGCATGGTTCCTTGCTCGGTCGGTGTAACCTGAACTCCTTGTGCTTGCATTTTGTTGCTTTGCGTATCTGACGTCGCAATGTCAGGAAATCCGAGAAACGGTGTTGCACTTGGTAGTCGGGGGCACGTGCTGGTGGTGTTGAGCGATCCACGCGTCGATCCGCCGTAGAGCTCGCAGTTCGGGTTGGCAGACCCTGTTGCTCTTGGTAATTGTACACATTCAAGATGTAGAAAACAGTTCCGTTGCTGTCTTCGTCGGCAACGGTGGTGTAAACGTCGCCAACAGTGATAAACTCGATGCGGTCCAGAAACGACCACAATTGCACCATCTTCGGAAGCCGCATCTTTGGTTTGAGACGGGATGGGATGAGTCCGGGGATACTGGGCGATACAGAGCGTCGGACGGCACGGATCCCAGCGACGTTGGTCCCTTTCTTCACCAACATTGACTGGGACTTGTGTCGGATTCGTTCAGCCAAGCTAGCCTTCTCCGATTTTGACGAGCGAGTTGATACTGTCACCGAGACTCGCATGGTGTGCATCGACGAAGGGCGCCGAAGGAGCCTTGATGGACGAAGCAAGTTGTCATCACCATCGACTCGTCCGTCCCCGCCAAAGCTGTTCCGTCTCGTCGGCACGCATTGTGGATTCTCACACAGACGACCCGTTTGTTGGTCAAAAGCATCCGATTGAATCGGACCATCTTCGTGACCAGCTGCTCGTCGCTCCATATCGTATGACTCTTCCACGAGAGGCATAGCTTGTACGAAAATCGCGCTTGCTTGCTCTCCTTTGCTTGCCTTGGAAAGTGTTGGGGCGAAATCGTGGCGTCGACCTTCAGTGTTTCGGCACGATTTCTTACAAATGGATGGAGACCGCTCGTAGAAGAGAGGGAGTTCATGTCTCCCACGAGGGACGAGCAGTCGCTGGCGGTCCAGGGCCGGGAAAGCCACGAGCGCCAGCAGCCCTTTGGCCTGGGACACCTCACTTGCCGTATGTCGCGCATAGAAACTATCCAATCAAAGGCTGATACCCTGCTTCCCTCGGCTGCATCGTCGTGTTGATCATCGAGTCGGCCAAGGCGTAATACTCCCCATCCACAATCTCAGTCGGCAGCCGCCAATGAGCAATGCGCTGTGAAGAGGTTGAGTCGGCTGGAATCCAGTGTAGACAGTTCATGTCGCAGTTATCACTCATCTCGGTGGTGGGAGACGCAGCAATTCTTCCTGTTGCAGGATCAGTCGAAGTCGGAAGATCCGAGAGAGAGTGGGGAAGCTCTCGGATCTACGACAAGCACGGGATTGCACGCGCCTCGTACCGAGCCATCAACCATCGACCATCGGCCACCCTGTCCGCTATAGTGGCTACTGTGGAAAGTCGCTGTCCCTAGATGTCTCATGGATTCAACACATCGTTGGGCCGGACACAAATTGCTCGTTGATGCTGATGGGTACGAGGGAACAGCAATGCTAAAACGATTCAGTGTTGATCTTAGCCTCCACCGCTCCTTCGGATGGGAGAGTCAGCTCCGGCTCGTCAATTGCCATGATCCATGCAGTACAGTAGTGATTGAACCTCGACGTGACGAGCTGCACTGTACTGGGTGGCACCTCAGCACGAGGGTTTCATCGCATGAAATTCTCGCCCGTCTGGACCGTCAAGAACCGCCTCAAGATTCCAGGCACGGACCGATGCACATATCGACTTGGAGGCTGGTGCAGCGCCGACAGCGTGACAAGGTTACTGCACGCGTCTCGTTGCTCTCGCGCCAAGAACACGAGCTCTGATATAAACTGGCTGAGAAGCGCCTTGCGCATCTCGACTGTCGTGAAAAATTTGGTCTTCCACCCGAGCGGCGCGATCGACGCACTCCCCGTGGCGACAAACAACGCGATCGCACGGCAGTACGCGCAGTGGCGCGAACTGCTGCTCGGAGGTCGAGTTGCGTCGGCTTGGTGCGGCGCTCGAGGGTGCTTGCATTGCGCGGCCTTCAGGACTCGGCTTCGAAGTTTGATAAAATTCGAGAAGCGGTGCTGGATATGGTAATCTGGTTGCCGTCGGGGCGGCGTGGCTGGCGGTGCGAGGGGCCGACGTGGCAACGAGGACCTGGCGAAGCCTTGATATCGAAGTGTGGGAATGCTGTGCTGTTCCTGGTACGTATACACGTCGAGAACGTAGTGAACGGTCGGGCCACTGTCATCGTCATCGTGGGTCGTGTACACATCGCGTATCGAGAGACACTCGATACGGTCGAGAAACATCCACAACTGGGCCATCTTGGGAAGCCGTGTGGCCGGAGCTAGGCGGGACGGCACGAGTCGCGGTGCGATTTGCGCGATGGACGCACGCACAGGGGTTTTAACGTCGGCAGGATCCTCGTCATGTGGCTCGCTCGGTGCGGTCAGTCGTCGTAGTGCGCGGGGGAGCTCATCCGCATCGGCCTCGGTTCCAACCACAGCGCTCGTCGCATCCAACACAGAGCCACGCATACCGTCCACGTCGACGCCGCCACGGATGGGGTTTGCTTTTGACTCGTTGGTAGTCTCCGTGTTGTGCAAGTCGTCGTCGTCGCAGTTGTCAAAGTCGTCGTCACCACCCAGCAGACCCGCTCGTCTCGCGCCATCGCGCCACGCACGCGCTGCGCGGGCCATGCGGTCTCGGCCTACGAGCAGCGATGTCGCGAGTCGGGAGGGCGAGCGCATCGCCGTTGACGATGGTGAGTTGGCGGGTACAGCACGCGGTGACACGCGTCGCTTCAGCGACTGGGACTTTAGGGTCCCATCTTCCCCGTCCGAGTCGATGCCACCCGTTTCCACTGCGGCCGCGGACTCGCCCAGTGTATCCTTGAGCGGGGCCTTCACATCACCACCACTCGCGCGCCACGGATGAGCACTTGGCTCCATCGTCTCCGACCGTTCCCGCGCGAACTCGTTCGTCTTTTCTTCGTCGTCGGCGTTGCTCACTCGACTAATAACGCATCGCATGACCAGCGCCGGCGGCAGCGTTTCGTCGTTCGCGTCTGCCATGTTGGACGCGTTCCCGAGTCTCCCACCAATGCGACACGATGGCTCCCACTAAATCACTCACTCGGCCTGGGAATCCGTTCGGCTGCCGGTGAAGTGTTCTGCTGACACACGCACACACACAGCTTCTACACTGTAATAGCGAGGGAGATGGGGGGACGTCGCTGGCTGAGCGAGGCGTAATCAGTTCCAGGACGGCTCAGCCTCGCACTGGAGACGCGCTGAGTCGCGCAATACAGGCGCCAGTACAGTGATTCTCCCCGATGGCGGTGGAGCTAACGGCAAGAGGCGCGAGTCCGTGCACGCGTCCCATGTGCCATCGGTGATGTGGTGAGAAACCTGAGACGGTCTAGGGTGAGAGGAGGTGACCACACGTCACACACAAATAGCTCCTGCCACCAAAAAAGCAGGTCTACTGATTTAGCGGTAGATATGCTCTCCGTCGGTGGCACCAGCAAAAATACGGAACTGTTCTTTTTTTTCTTCTTCTTCTTTTTTCTTGGTTGACGGAATCGGCGACCTCTCGAAACGAATAATTTTGGGTGATCACGCGAGACTCTTGTGGAGGGCTGGTCTCTCAGTCCGTCGAGTCTCCGGACGCAGCATCATCCAGGGGCTCCCGCAAGCCACACGCTCCACTTGCCCTGAGTGGGTCCAATTCGAGATTTTATTAGTCGAGTGGGCACTGCTCGTGGTCGGCCGTCCAGCAGTGGGTGAGTGATGGGTTGCGGTGGCTCGCTGTGGGTCAGATCTCATGCTTGGCCTTGGGGTCTGGCGAGAGTTTCGCGCGCGCCAGCAGTGCGACACGCGCAGGCAGACACGAC
>JAADVY010000914.1:0-11415 GCA_023336035.1 Pythium plurisporium
AAATTGGGAATGGACGTCGCTGTGCGATGGGTTTTAAAGTTCTTCAACTCTGGAAAGGGCTTTTGGATCATGTCTCCTGTTGGATGTGGTATTGGGGTACATAGAGTGGGAATGAACGATGCTATTATACTTCAGTGTGAGACATCCGACTGCGTTGCTGCTGACGCACGAAGATACCGAGTGCAGTACAGATACAGGATATAGTAGGCTCATTCCTGTTCGTAAATGATCACCTTAACCACCGGTTAGACGTGTTGTCGTCCTAGGCTTACTTCTTCGCCTTCTTGGCCGTCTGGGACGTCTCTTCGTCTTCTTGCTTGATCATGTCGTCCATGTCTGCTACACCTTGGCAGACATCATGGTAGGTGTCGAGGTCGAAAACGCGCTTGGCGAAGAGGATCGTGCCAGGCTTGTACGTCGGGTGACGGCGAGGGTGTTTTTTGCCACGCCAAAGCGTGAGACGGAAGACAAACTCGGCCGTCTCGCGGTCAGTGAGCGAGTCAAAGTCTTCCTGGATCGACGAAAAGTTGCCTTGAGCAGCGTCTTTGTCGGTGAGCACGCAGCGCCACCCCCGCTTGAATGGAGTCACAGAGACCACACACATCTCAACTGAAGCTGGCTGGCACTTACCACCGTCGGTGAAAGCTTCAATGTGGGCGTGGACACTGGCGACGGAGTCAAGGAGCGGGAGTTTCTCTGCTTTCTTGCGCTCGACAGCGTCGTCCAAGCGTTTCGCGAGGGCCATGTTGTCCAGATTTGTTGGTGTGGGTGGAGGCAGGAGATTTCACGAGTGGGTCGTCAGCGGCCGATTTTGAGTTCGCAGGCATGTACCTGTTTGGGACGCGTGTACCTGTTTGGGACGTGGGGTTCTTGGTTGTGTGGTGTACACTCTGCGAAGAACATCGTGCGATGCAATGAGGAAAGTTTTTCTTCATGCTGTCAGCATGGTTTGGCGAACAAGAAGAAGGTGAGACGTGTTCCACTACCGTTAACCCTAGTGTGGTTGGGTGTTGAAGTTAGCAAGACGGAACGCACGTGTTTAACTCGTGTTTTACGTGTTGACATGTTTAGTGTCTCAGCCTACTTTCTCAAGTTGTGGTTCGCCAACCGTCGTGTGTGTTTGCTGCATGTTCTCATGCGATGCCATGTAGAGGTGTTGCCCGCCGACTTCTTCAGTTCGCGTCTGTATCCTTGCAGCAAGCATCAGCACTATGAGCGGCCAAGCTGTTTCTCCGTACCTGGAGACGGTCGCGTCCATCCGGCGCTACATCGAATTGTTCAGTGTCGGAGAGTGCCCTCCAGCAACGTTGGAGCTGTGTCTTCTCTCGATCACTCCCGTCTATCGCGGCTGGTACTGCGAGCTAATCGACGGCAATGCCATCTTCGACTTTTCCGCAGTCTGCGATGGTTTCAACGATACTACCGCGCAAGAACGAGCCAACTTCGTGTTCAAGCTCTTCATCATCTGGAACCCTGGTGACAACCAAATTGCAGCCAGCCCGGGTGCGCTGCTTTATGCAAGCCGAGTCAACCTTCTGTTCGCGTGCCCCAACGGTTGCCACGGCGTGACAACCGCAGGGCGTGTCGATTACATCGAGATCGACTGAGCTCGTCACGACACTTGATGACGTCGCTCAAAGAGTTTGCGTGAGCCATGCTCTGCCCTCCTCCTCTCTTCCTTCGTCAGTGATAGCGTAAGTAGGACATAGGCAGAGATATATTCAATTGAGTATGGGAGGAGCTGATCATCGAGAAGACGCTGTACGCATTGGATCTGACGGGAGTTAGAAGTCTTTCTCGTCGGAGTGTCAAAACGTGCCGACGGGGCTTGATGGGACATTGGTCCTAACGATCGGTTGGGCTCGGTTGCTTATGGGGGGGCAACCATGAAAGTTGTGTGTAGTAATTATGCGAAAAGCCTCGTGCGAAGAGTAGCTGTGCTCTTCATGATCCCTTCCCCCTCGGTATAGATGGCAAACGAGAAGGCGGTGGGACGTGTTCCACAATCGTCAACCGTGCTGTGGTTGGGTGTTGACGTGAGCAAGGATAAACTCACGTGTTTAAATCAAATGGGTGTTTTACGTCTATGAGAGACGCACATGACAGGCTCATAATAGCAGTGGGTTAGTCAATGGACACTTTCCGGAGGCGTGAAAAACGGGTTTAGTCCGGATTTATCGTGTGATCAAAAGACCGGTTTGAATGACGTGCTCACGTTCGCCAAGAGTGTGCTCAGTCCGTTTTGCCATGGGCGTGCACACTTTGTTCACGACGGCACACAGCGGCAGTGGCAAACAGTGTTTGTCTTTGAACAACGGTGGCAGAAGCAACATATTCTCACGTAGGCGGCAAGAGTGCATTTGTTGCGTAGAGGTAAGCCCTTGACACCATGTGTAGTCAGATTGCCATAATGGCCTATTATGCGGTTGGCGAACAGGATGACCGCGAGCGGCAAACGTAAGGCTCGCCCGAGCGAATCGACTGCAAATCGCGACCGAAGAAACGCAAAACGACGCAGTGTTCGCATCGCAAAGCGCCAGCAAACACTTGCACAAGTTGGGGATGGATCAACGGATCTAGAGGCAGCGCGTGCATGTGCTCGACTTGCTCGTCGCACCGAGACGAATTCGAGAAATGCATGTGCTCAGCGCAGTTTGGTCCTGACGAAGGCAGCAGAGAAGAAGACCCGGGCTCGACATCGGGATCGAAGATATGCTTGTCAGCAAGATCGTGATAGAACCGAATTTTTCGAAGCCATCGATGAGCCTCTGACGTTTATTTGCGGTTCCTGTGGAGAGCTGGGCAATCCGAGACGCATGAGGATCATGGAGTACAAAAAGAAAGATCCAGTCTTCCAATCACTTGCCACACCTGAGAATCCTGCACAACCTGACGGTCTTGTTCCTGAAGCAATCGTTGCACACAAACAGGCACGAAGTGTTCCGTTCTGCGAGACTTGCTTGTCGTCTTTGAAATTGCATAAGCCACCCAAGTTTAGTGCCGCGAGTGGTTTCTTGCTTGCTCCGATTCCTGACGAGCTTTCGGTCTTGAACAGCATTGAAAGCAGAATGATCGGCTTGGGAATTTGCTTTACCAGCTGCTACAATTTGATTGGTGATGGTCAGGAATGCTCAAAAGGAAATGCTATCAATTTCTGGAACGACGCTTTCAGAATTGTCAGTTCCCTGCCTCGGCCTCTAGAACAGTGTGGTATCGTCCGTTTGAGAGCAAAAGGTGATCAAGACGGTTCCAGACTATTTGACATACGCCCAAACTTGCTTCGGCGAGCGCTTATGTGGCTGCGTGAACACAACCCACTGTACAAGGAGGTCATAATTTCGGAAAGCGTCCTTCATGATCTGGAGGAAGCCCGTGGTAGCGTGTGCTTGCCGGAACTAGAAATTGACGACGTGGACTTGGATGGAGATCCACACGTCCCATTGCAAGATTTGGAAAGTGTACCGGCGTCCAACGAATTGTTTCATCTCTGCGGAGAGAACGGTGCCCCACGAACAGAGAGCGAGATCATCCGGGAAAAACTACTGATTGAAGTGGAAGGACCAACGAAACCTATGAACGAATTTACCACCAAGACTATGCTTCAATCGTGCTTTCCTGTCCTCTTCCCCGATGGACTTGGAGGTATCCATCCACTTGAGGGTGAGATGCGATCCTACACCTATGATCTTGCCGCCTACTTTGCTCATTTGATGGCTTGGCATGACAGACGCTTTGTTATACATCGCAACTTCAAGTTCTTTGCTTTGAACCTGATACAACGTCGTCAGATTGACGGCCTAACGCGGAGAGTGCGTTCCAAGCAATGTGAACCTGTGCATGAGGATGCGGAAAGCTCGGATCGCGTCCAGAGGGTATTGAAAGAGCTGAAACCGTTCTTCAAGGTCGTTCGAGGATCTGGACTGTACTGGTCAGACGTTCGGGATCAGCTCATGGCACTTATTGGGAATGAAGTGCTTCCAACGCCGTTTCCTACTTTTTTTTTCACGCTCAGTGCGGCTGATACCGTCTGGCCCGACTTTTTTAGGGCCTGTAATCCTCTGCTGAGTTTGCGTGATGCGGGGCACCTCTCGGCTTCTGAAAGAAGGAGATACCTGAATGAATATCCCGATATTGCTAGCCGCCACTTCTTTCGACGATTCAAGGCATTCTTTGACCACATTGTCTGTGGTTCTGCAAAGCCTCTCGGTGAGATTGTGGATTTCTTCTGGAGAGTCGAATTCCAAAAACGTGGGTCTCCACATGTTCATGGCCTTCTGTGGGTACGGGATGCACCGGATGTCTTGCGATTGTCCGAAACGGAACGTGGACGACAAGAGCTACAGAACTTCGTCGACAAGTTCATCTCGGCGGACAGTAAACCCAGTTTTGCTACGACCGATTGCACTTGCCGCGTTTGCAGTGAGCTACAAAAGGATACAGACCTTGACATTCTGTCCATGCGCCCTCCAAATGATGAAGATGACAATGGCAAGGCCTCTTCCTGTGATATTGCACGTGTTGTTCGCCGGGTCCAGCAGCATGTCTGTTTTGATAACTCGCGATGCCGCACGAAGAACGGACGGTGCAGATTTGACTTTCCGAAACCGTTACGGGAATCGACTACTGTTGACATCGAGAGGTCTGACAATGGTGCAATTCGTCTGAACGTGGAGTGTCGCCGACCTGACAGCAACACAAACAATTACAATGAGAAGCTATTGAGTGTTTGGAGGGCGAACATGGACATCAAACTAGTCGGCAACGCCTACGGTGCAGCCGAGTATACGGCAGCCTACGTGAGTAAATCTGAGCCAGATACCACGAAATTTAGGGACGCCATCAATCGCGCACTCATGAAGTGCTCCGATGATGCTGAACATCATGATGTACTTCGACGAGTCGCGAATGCCACACTTGCAGCTCGAGAAGTAAGCGCTCAAGAGGCGCTTTGGATATTGCAGAATGGCCTCCCTATGTATGGAAAATCTCGGAACGTCCTCAAAGTAAAAACCTCACCTCATGATAATCGATATTATCGAGTGGATGAGGCCTCTTGCAGACGGCAAATAGAACGGGATGACTCAGAGGAAGAGGCGGAAGAGGACGTTCGTGTAGACCGATTAGAAGCTGCGTACATGGAACGGCCAGAAGCATTCGATGACATGTGCTACCGTCATTTCGTAGAACACTACGAGCCGACGAACGAACCACCGTGTGAGAATGACCGTCTGCAGCGCTGGCAACGGCTTGATGGTAAAGGCTATATCAAGGCTCGTCGTTGCCCACAAGCGATCGCTAAGACGCCTCGTGTGTCTCCTGATCCTACAAACGCTCTGTATTGCTTTTCGGAACTCTTTCTACGTGTGCCATGGCGATCCTTACAAGACTTGCCCGCAAGCGAACAGGAAAGTATTGATCGTTTCGAAGCGCTTCGTGTGAACTCCAACGTGATCGCTATACCACTTGACTCAGCCATTGACAGGCAACAGCAGCTTGATTTATTGGCAGCGTCTGATGCACCGGCACTCCAACTGCCAGCAACAGAGTGGTCATTAGAGAGAACCAACTGCGACTTTTATTGTGCACCGACATCAGCAACTGAGTCCGATTCGATCCTACCTCCTATTCGCTATTGTCCAGAGGACGTGAAGCGTGCAGAAACATTTCTATCCGATGTCATCAAGCCATTCATTACCAATCGTAGCCTCAGTATTAGCAGCGGCGGAAACTCCGAATTTACGACAAGAAAGCAGTATCAGTACCCCGTCGGTTTGCCAGAAAACAACATGAAGATAGACCAATGGAACGCATTTGCCGTCTGCATGCGTCAAAGTCGTCGCCGCAAGCTCGCAAACGAAAACGGAACTGAGTGTCAGCCAATGCGAATGATACTAAACGGAGAAGGCGGTTGTGGAAAGAGCTGGCTAATCCGCCACATCGTCAAGGACGTTCATCATGTCTTCAATGATCTGCATGTCAAAACTAGAAACTCCAAACGAGTGCTGTTGATGGCTCATCACGGCACGGCTGCCTTCAACATCAAAGGTGCTACATTGTGTTCAGCCCTTTCGCTACCACGAATGGGTGGGAAAGGTTACGAAAAACCGTACGAGCCGTTGTCACAGACCAGGTCCGGGTCAACGAAGCTGAGAGTTCTGCAGGATGCATATGCATCTGTCCACTTGGTCGTCATCGACGAGTACAGCGTGATATCATGCGCCATGCTACACTGGATTGACCAACGAATGCGAGAGATCTGGCCTCATTGCCGTCATCTCCCATTTGGAGGTCGCGACATTATTTTTGCTGGTGATCTTGGTCAGTTAAGCCCCGTCATGCCCGCGGCACTATTCACACCGAAGGCAGAACTGCAAAATCAATGCCAGAAATTGGGTCGAGAACTCTGGGAGAGCATAGAATGTGTTTGCAATCTGACCAGCCAGACTCGTGGAGAGCTTGACCCAGAATGGTTCCATGCACTCAGCAGACTGCGGCGAATGGAAGAAACACAGGCAGACATTCAACTCTTCAACACACGGCACGGCGCGCAACTGACGGTATCGCCAGAGACCAAGTTCATTGCATACAAGAACGAAGACGTAGATCGAGCAAACGAGGCGTTTTTGCGTCATCAAGACCAGCGGGTCTTCCATATCAGTGCTGTCCACCAAGTCGAGCCAACAAAGAGAGATATCGAAGTGACGGAATCAACACAAAGAACGGCTGCTTACCTATTAGACGCAGCAACCACTCCAAACCGAGATCGTGATCGAGTTATTCAAGCGTCAATTGGTCTGGCGATTGGCGTTCCAGTTTCATTGACATTCAATCTCGAGCAAAAAGCCGGACTGTGTAACGGCACCAAGGCGATTGTTCATGACTTCATGACAAAACCAGGGTCCAGTCTGCCAATCGTGTTGGTGGAGATCTTGGACAAATACATTGGTCCCTCGTACATGAATGACAGACCAAACATTGTCCCTATCACCCCCCACACTATAACGTGGACATCGCGGTCGACCAATATGCGAACACGTCGAACAGGACTTCCTCTTCGGCTTGCATACGCAATGACAGTGCACAAGGTGCAAGGGCTCACGTGTCCAACACTTATTTTTGACCCTACAGATATCCCTACGTCGGCTTTTGCCTATGTGGGATTGTCGAGGGTTCGACACCGAAATCACGTCACGCTGTCACGAGCGCTGCAATTGAAAAGCACACCAACTCATGCGAAGACCAAGCACCAACTTATTGCCGAATGGAACCGACTGGAAGACCGGCACAAAACTCACGCGCGCGCGAATGAAGCAGACATTCACAAGTTCCAGCAACTTGCAGAGATGGAGAACAACCAAAGTGTGCGGTTCCTAGAACGAACCAAAACTGTGTAAAGTTAATGAAAGTGGAAACTGGAATATTAGCATTAAAATGGTAAAGTCCGATTGCAATAGACACGAAAGGCCAAGTTATTTGGTGTAATTGCCTACTACACTCAACGACAATCAACGCATTGACACTCGAATCCCGTCACTTTGTAATCGACCGTCAGTTCTTCACCTGGGTATATGTTGCGGCGCGCCTTGAACCCAACACGCGTGATGCCATGTACAACCCAACGAACAGTCTCCAAATTGGGACGACATGCATGGTTGATGAAACGCGACAAATTACCGTAAAACCGCGCGTCAATACCATAACCGTGGTCCGTCTCCATGAAGTAGGTGTTCAACGGCGAAGAACGCGTGGCACTGAAGAAGCGCCGCTTCATGTACTCGCCAACGTACTCAATGACAAACCTACCAGCGGGAATGGTCACGCGCGTCTGGACACCGTATCCCGTGTACTCAGTGTCGATGATTTCGAGGCACGGCTCGTACATACTTGCCGACTGAAGCATGCGGTTTGTACACTTTGTAGCACTGCAATTCCATGGCCCACACTCGAAGCTCATTTGGCGATTCGGACATGAATCACCACAATCGTCTGCACATTCACAAATACGGAAAGTTAGACTTGGTGATCAGAAAATGATCAAATCCTCGTGATACAAGCTCACCTTTACACGAGCACATAACAAGATCTTCGGATATTCGAACTGATTCCTCGCTGATGGTGTTGAACACGATAGCGTTCACGTGAGTATACTGTGGCAGCTGCATAGCAAATCTCGCAGTCGACGAAGTCACGCTGGGCCACACTCCATCAGGTTCGGGTTCCGGCATGATATCAATAGGGTCGGATCCGGACCGATGAGTCCTTTCACTACCAGTGCCATCCAATTCAAACTCGCGCATCCCCCTCACCGTCGGACTCGATTTCACCGACACCCTCGCTACCATCGCGGCTGGATTCAAAGTTGCGCGCCTTCTCACTGCTTTCACAATCGGAGCCATCCTCTTCGTCACTATCGATCTCGGTCCCGCTATCCACCTTGCTATTTTGATGGTCCACAGACATGTTGTCATCTTCGGACACGTACGGTTCCTCACCTTGATACGACCAATAATACACGTCGTCGGATTCTTCTTCACCAGCAGCGCGGCTATCATCGCTTCCAACAGCATTATTGCTGGCGCTCTGAGGTGAGCTTCTACAACGCGATCCTTCGGCAATCAAGTTGACACCAATCGCAACCTGGTTGTCGCGTTGGTCGTGCTCTTGGTCACTATCTGGGCTTGGCCGTTCACCGGGGAAGCGCTCTCTTGTGCTATGCCGACCAATCCGGGGCATAGTTTGAGGAAGAAACTCGTGAAGCAGACGCTGGCACATCATGTATCGACCATTGTAAGTCGACACCGTACGGAAAATAGCGGGTGCAAGACGTTTTGCCATACGCATCACGTCAAGCACGCGCAGATCCTCTCCACGCCCAGCGGCTGCCTCAACACTCTCGCGGAGCACACGCTTCTGGTCTCGCACGGCGCGGTTTGTATCCCGATACACGCGACCGTCAGCCGTTGCTAGGATGTCATCGCGATCACGAAGCCATTTTGAGAACATGGATTCTCCGAGACCCAGACGACGACAGAACTGTGTCTGTGTCTCGCCATGGTTATCTGCAAGGTACTCGCGAAGGATGGCCTTCTTCTTGGCCATGGGAACTCGGCGCGGCGCCATGATGACTGTCGTGGCGGGAACCCTCACAAGACAGGATGTGGGCTTGCACACGTCCCATGGACAAACACTCCGATGCGGAAACTTCACCAATGTCACACAATGTTGTGTACCACACACTAGTCCCAGATATTGGGAATCAGACTGATATACGACGATGATTGGACTCATTGTATTGGGGTTGGGGCTGAGCCCCCCACCAGCGCGTCCAGAGATGGTTGCTAGTGATTACATAAGCGAGTGTAGGGTACATCAGTTGGTGTGGTCCACTTGTGGTATAGATATGCTAAGTTGTGACTTAGGTCCATCTAATCTAAGAGGTAGGCTTGGCCAGTCAGTTTAGGTTGTGTATTGCTTATGACAGGTTCCAAACAGGGAACCTGAGGGTTGTCCTCATATAAACAGTCTGTCTCTGGTGTGGCGCTCGTCGATCAGGGGATCGACTCGGAGCGGCGGCTCAAGTAAGCAAGTCAAGCTTCCTCAGTATGGTGCTGTAACGTCAGCCGGTTACAAAGGCACTCTCGGAGTTCAACGATATGGGCAAGCCGCTGGAGTGGAAGGCACCGCTGGGCTACGAAGCATACAAGCGATTTGTCACCAAGAAGGGTTCAAAGTGGCCATCGCGAACGTACCACAGTTTCCGTAGCCAACTCATTCGTCAAATAGGTGGCAGCCCAGGGTATAAGTGGGCAGCTGAAGAGATGAGACTGATGAATCGTCGCCGACATGAAGGGAAGGAGCCTTACAAAATTCGCGTGGAACATGGGAAGGTTTTTCAAGGTCGGTCGGCACGTTCGACTCGCGCAATTCGTGAGAAGCTGCTGATGATGCCACCGTGGGATTCAGCTGAAGATACTGGAGGTGAGGACGGTCAAGATGACGAGCAAGTTGCTCCGAGAACAACGAGGAAGGTGATGAAGTGGAACGTGCTGTGGGAGTTGCACTTAGTGCAATGGTTGACGAAGTGGTTGCGCGCGCCGTCGCGGAGAGTACTGCAGCTGACGTTTCCGCACAAGAAGTCAACCAGGCAGATGGGCCCGACACCAGCTCCCACGAAAACAGCGATGGTGACCAGGAGAGTGACGACCGAAGTGATTCGCGCGCGTAGCCGACGTTGTGACGGGCGACGCTGTTGAAAGTGTGGAGACCACACACAATACAGCGGAAGAAGAACCTGAAGTTCTAGTACGTGACGTGGACCAAAATCAAGAATCGTCTCAAAAGGTGCTAGACGACATCGAAGCTGTGAGCGACAAGCGTCATGACCGAGAATCGGGCAGTGAAGGTGAATTTGTGAGCACGGTAAGTGTAGAGCGAAGTAAGACACGTGATGGTGACGAAGAACCAGAAGTGATCGAGTTGAACGAGGATGATAACTCCTCGGAAGATGGTGAACTGCGAACATCCCGCGTGCGGTGTGACGACAGATCGGACTTGATCAGTCCGACTACTGACACGACTTATGACAAGAGGGACTTGATCAGTCCGGAAGCATCTGAGTCTCGTGTCAAGTCGGCACGAAAGGGCAAGCCCCTAGTGATATCCAACTGGAGTTTCATTTCCTGGGAAGTCCGAGTTCAGACCACAAATGGACAAGCTCAACCTCAAGTCGCTTCTCGTTGCGGTAACACTCCTTTCTCGGGGATAAAGCCACTCTGTTGGTGTGGTTGAGGGAGATGTGGGAAGACGATTACCAAGACTGTCGTGACCCGTCATGTTGTTTGATCTATGAAGCTACACATCCGGATTACTCGCACCAAGGCGTGTGTCGTCACTGGGAGTATCTACAGAGACGACAGGTGCACCTGGACCGTTTCGCAAGCACTCATGAGTATCTTCTCGCTATGGCACTGTCCGTGCACCGTGATGCGTTCTCCGAGACTGAGAAGAAGCCCGAGCGACCGATAGGAGGGGTCGACCACTCCTTGATTGCTCTGATCTTCTCCGAATCAGGGCGCACACCGTTCTTCCCAACGATACGGCCAAGAACGGGAATCTTGCTGGCAGCGAAGATACACTTCTTGAGATTCGCGTACAGCTTATGCTCTCGCAGAAGTGTGAGAACCTCACGGAGATGGAGCCGATGGACCTTCAGGTCCGACTTGCCATCCATAGCTCGACTATGGACGAAGACTTCGTCGAAGTAGCTCGGTGCGAAAGCTCGCACCGGACGCAATAGTTGTGAAACATACCTATTGAACGTGGCTGGTGCATTGCTGAGGCCCTGAGGCATCACCAACCACTCCCAGAGCATGCCACTGGGGGTGCTCACTGCAGTGTACGGCATATCCCGTTTAC